>CM024726.1:30189096-30220284 GCA_014182545.1 Eucalyptus globulus
TGCAGCAAAACTTTTAGGCATATATCAGTTAAGTCTAAGACATGATCACTGGATTACTGCCAATAAGGTTTTGAGATACTGAGAAGGATAAGAAAACTATATGCTGACAAACATGTTCAGGATTTGGAGCTAGTAGGATATTTGAATGCTGATTTTACTAGCTATAAGAATGACAAGAAGTTGATAATAGAATAAATCTTTGTATTAGTAGAAGGTGCAGTGTTATGATAAAGTGATAAACAAAAATATATATTATCCTTTACCGTATAAACAGAGTTTATAGTATGCCTTTAACTGTCACTCAGAATATTTGACTTCGAAACCTCGTTAAGGAGTTGACTATATTTGATATTATGAATAGACCCATACGGTTGTATCGAGACAATAACTTTTCAGTGTTGTTTATGAACAATAATAAATGTCTCGAGGGGTCCAGATATATGATGGTCAAGTTTTTGACCATAAAGAAACGATATAGAATTGTGACACTACAGTAGAGCATATTTCCACAAATGATGTGATTGTAGACCCACTAATTAAAGATTTTCACCCATGTGTACTTGAACGATATGTCGTGAACATGGGCTAAGGAGTATCATTTGATGCTGTTGTTTAGTGTGAGCTGTTTTGATTTTGCTCTAATAAAGCTTATATATGTTGCACATTCAATAAAGTGTTCATGAATGTATGGTCACCATATTGAATTGATTATATGTAATGAAAATCTCAAGGTATTGTGTAAGCTTTGAGTGAAGGCTAGGGGCATCTGGTTATTAGCCTATGTTACACATAAATAAAGGTTAACAATAAGGATAAAACATATGTGGATTTATTGGAACCATAAGGATATTATTTAGTGCCACATCCGATTTTTTGTGACACTTAAGGTAAGAGAATTGTGACCGACAAAGGAGATAACACATAAGGTAAAACTTTTATGAGGTATTATCAATTTGCCATACAACCATATTAAATCCATATTAGTAAAGTTGATAGCACTTGTGACCATGGAAGGTTCTGTGTATGTATATGCAGTTACCGCCATGATCCTGTGTTTGAGACTTTATGGGATCGGATTGATTATTGAGAATCATCTCTAGATCAACATAAAGGTGCGCACATATAATACAATCTCAATTAATATAGCCAAAGTGGGAGAAATCACATTAATTGAGATTGTAATTAATCGTTTTTACGGAATTGATCTAATAAGGAAGGATATAAAGTTTCTTAACAGTCGAATATGAGCCTAGCTTGTGTGGGCCGAGTTGGGCTAGGCCCGTGATGAGAGGGCCCATCCAAAACTCTATAAATAGGCTAATGTCCCTCCTCTAGCCCTCACTTTTGCGATTCTAAATGCACATACCCACTTTCTCACATAAGGAACACTCGTGAGGGGCGGTCTCATTGAGTCAGGGTTTCGAGGGTCATAGAGGAGAAGATCTTCAGCGTCAAAGGCTCGAATTGCTGTCATTTTGCTCAAAGAACCATGGATTCAAAATCAGGTACGCAAATCTTCGTCTTCTCCTCTAGGATGTTCGAGTTTCTAGCTATGTCGATCTTGGGAAGCCGTTCAGACGGCCTACATTAATGTCTTGATACCTTTGCAAGTGACCTTGCCGAGCTGCAGCTAAATCATGTCGATCATGGAGTACAAGAGCAACACATAGCCAATGATGGAGATGGACGTGGAGAGAGCAAACAAGTGTTGGAGAAAACTCCCTTGATGTTTTGAAGCTAACAAAATTTATCCAAAGTCTATTATGAAGATTTCCAGACTTCTGTGTCAAAGACTGAAGACTGCCGGACTTTAGTGTCAAAGTCTGTTCTACATTAAAAGTTTGCCCACTCTAACTAATTCCACACTAAACGCGATGACGAACGAAGACGAAATCAGACTCAAGATCATCTTCATTCCTTCAAAGCTTTAGTTTATTACAAGATATATATTGATTACTGGTTGGGAATTACACCTACGAGAGTGGTTATCTTTATTGGAAGCAATTTAGATACATCAATTCTTTTTGGAAGGCAAGTAATTTGAGAAAGAATCTACTTATTGAAACCAAGATTTTGTGAAGATTGGAAGCTTAACTATCAACAATGTTTTTTTGGTGAAAGGTTTGAATTACAATTTGTTGAGTGTAAGTCACTTTGACATCGGTTTCAGAATAAATTTCCAAGAAGGCATTTGCTCTGGAACAAGCTAAGACTTTTCTCAATTTTTTACTGGTCGAAGGCATGGCAACATTTACCTTCTGGATGTAAACCCAGAAATTTCTTGATGTCTTATTTCTATTCAAGATGAAACAAGTTTGTGGCATCGGAAGCTTGGTCATGTTAGTATGAAACAGATTGCCAAGATTTCTTCTAAGAAGCTTGTTCAAGGACTTCCTAATCGAACTTACCAGAAGAATGAGTTATGCACTCTCTATGTCTTGGGAAAACATGTTAGAAGTTCTTTTAAACCTATGAATCAAGTCTCTACCAGTCGAGCTCTGCAGCTTTTTCATATGGACCTTTTTGGACCAACAAGAACTCAGAGTATTGGTGGAGAGAAATATTGCATAGTAATCATGGATGATTACTCTCGTTTCACTTGGATATATTTTCTGGCAAGTAAATCTGAAGGTTTCTTTTATTTCTCGAAGTTTGCAAAGAAGGTTTAGAATGAAAAATGATATGATATTTCAAACATATGAACTGACCATGGAGGTGAGTTTAAAAATCAAGATTTTGCGAAATTTTGTGATGAATCTGGTTTTCAGCATGTTTTCTCTTCTCCATACACTCCAGAACAAAATGGGATTGTGGAAAGGAAGAACAGATCATTACAGGAGATAGCTAGAACTCTTTTAATAGAGAACAAAATGGGATTATGGAGAGGAAGAACAGATCATTACAGGAGATAGTTAGAACTCTTTTAATAGAGAGCAAAATATCCTCTCAATTTTGGGCAGAAGCAGTCTTCACTGCTTACTATATTATCAACAAAGTATTCTTGAGGCCTATTCTAGAGAAAACTCATTATGAAGTGTACAAAGGAAAGAACCTGAATGTTTCCTACTTTCATGTCTTTGGCTGTAAATGCTTTATTATGAAGAATGCAAATGATCGATCTGGAAAATTCGAGGAGAAATCAGACTAAGGAATCTTCTTGGGTTATTCGACTTCAAGCTAAGCTTACAGGGTCTTTAACAAGAAGACTCAATCTGTGGAAGAATCTATGCACGTCAAGTTTCAGGATTATGTGCAGAATCAACCAAATCAGACTCAACTTGAAGAGTCTAAACCCGTTCCAGACTTTATAAAGTCTACTTCCCCCGAAGAGGTTCAGACTTCTGGAGAACAGCGACAAGCATATTGAGAAGATTCAAACGAAGCAAAGGATCAATAGACTTTCAGACCACACAGCAGCTGGAAGCACACGTCAAGTCATCCCAAAGAACTCATCATTGGCAACATTGATGAAGGAATTCGCACCAGATTTAAAGGAAGAGAAGAGTCTAGTGCTCTAGCACTTGTTTCTAAGATAAAACCAAAAGGTGTAGATGAAGCCCTGTCTGATGAAAGCTGGATAAAAGCTATGCAGGAAAAACTCAAACAGTTTAGCATCAATGATGTATGGGAGCTAATTCCAAAACCCAAAGGCAAATCCGTGATTGGAACGAAGTGGGTTTTTAGGAACAAGATGGATGAGAAAAGAAAAGTGGTCAGAAACAAAGTAAGACTCGTGGTGAAAGGATATACACAAGAAGAAGAGATAGACTATGACGAGAACTATGCACCAGTAGCGAGGTTAGAAGCAATTAGATTATTACTTGCTTTTGCTTGTTACAAAAATTTTAGGTTATTCTAGATAAATGTCAAAAGTGCATTCCTCAATGGATTCATTCAAGAAGAAGTCTATGTGGAACAACCACCGGGATTTGAAGATCCAAGGAAACTAGACTTAGTCTATAGACTGAAAAAGGCCTTATATAGACTAAAGCAAGTATCTCAAGCCTGGTATGAAAGGTTGAGTCAGTTTCTCACTCAAAATGGTTTTGAAAAAGGAAATGTTGATACTACTCTGTTTATAAAGAGAGAAGGAAAAGATTTTCTGCTGGTATAAATTTATGTAGATGATATTATCTTTAGCTCTCCTAATGAAAATCTGTGCAAGAAATTCTCTTGATCTATGCAGGATGAGTTCAAAATGAGCATGATAAGTGAGTTAACTTTCTTTCTAGGATTGCAAGTGAGATAATCGAAGAAAGGTATATTCATTTACCAAGAGAAATATGCAAAAGATCTCATTAAGAAGTTTGGGTTGAAGAATTGCAAGAAGACAGAGACACCAATGTCAAGCTCTTCGAAACTGGACAAGGATGAAGGATGGAAGAAAGTAGATCAGAAGCTATACATAAGCATGATCGGTTCTCTTCTTTACCTTACTGCTTCTAGACCTGACATTTTATTTAGTATTTGCATCTATGCTAGATTTCAGTCTGATCCCAGGGAATCTCATTTAAGATTGCAAAACGCATTATCTAATATGTTGCGACTTGTCCAAAGCTAGGTCTGTGGTATCCAAAAGAAAGAGACTTCACTCTACTTGGATATTTAGATGCTGATTTAGCCGATTACAAAGTTGATAGGAAGAGCACATCTGGCACTTGTCAATTGCGGGGAAATATGCTGGTATCTTAGTTCTCAATGAAATAAAATACTGTAGCATTATATGTTGCTCTTGGGAGTTGTTGTTCTCAAATCCTATGGATACAACAACAACTAAGAGACTTTGGGATTGAAGAATCGTGCACCAAGATCAGATGAGACAAAGAACTCAATTCTTCATTCAAGGGTAGAGCATATAGAGATTCGACACCATTTCATAAGGGATCATGTATAAAATGTGGAGATTATGATTCAGTTCATTGATTCGAAGAATCAGTTGGTAGAGATCTTTATAAAGCATATGGAGAAAAGTCTATTTGAGTCTATTCGCAGCAAGTTGAATATTATATCTCCTACCGTTTAAAGTCTGAAGCTGGTTAGACTCAGACTTTAAAGAAGCTACTTCAGTAAGAAAATGTCTCGAATCCAGGTATTTTAATTTTTTGGTATGAAAATGTACGATTATTTGAATCGTCACTTGCCTTATTTATTTTTAGAAATTATTATTTCAGTAATAATTTTGGGATTTTGAATTTTTGGAAGTTACATTTTTTAAAATTGTTCTGAAAAGGCATTTTATCATGACGCTTCAAATACCACGTTTCATTATCTTTATATACCGAGTTTTTCTATCGGGCACATCACTTCAAAACCCTAGAATCCAAACCCTCTTCTCCCTTGACTTTTTCTCTCAAGATTTCTTTGTAAGTTTCCATCTTTTCTACACTCGAATCTGTCTGTGAAATCCTCCTAGCTTGCAAACATGTCTCACCAAAGGAAATCCTCTTGAATTGCAAGCAAAAGGCCTCGGAATGTGCCCGAAGGGCAAACACATTTCAATCTGACTGAAGAAGAAGACTCTCCGCTGAAGTCTCCTTAGAACTTTCCTCATAACTCTCCGCACGAACTGATGGAAGAAGAAGTTGAAGAGGATGTTGTTCCACTCAGAGTCCTAACACCCAAGGTTCTTTATAAGCATTACACTTATTTGAAATAGGGTGGCTCTCCGATGTCTTTTATTACTGATTTTCTTAAAGGATGTGGTCATGGGAATGAAACAGTATTCTTAAGAGCTATGGAACGTTTAAGAATAGCGCTGCAAGGAGCGGCAAACAAAGCTTTTCTTAACTTTCCTGCTGATCCTAGATTTAGCTCTCAGAATCAGCCTGAAAGTAAAGACGATGGTGAACGGATGTTTTCGAACTTTCAACTCAGAATGGGTGTGGCTACAGATGAACCTTGGGATAGAACGAAACTCTTTCATTCTAAAGAAAACAAAAGGGTTTACACCCAAATGTTGAAAAGAGGGGTGATGAACCCTCGAACTGTTGATTTTGACTTCTTAGACTCAATCAAGGTTAACTTGAGGGAGAAGTTAGCCACTTCAGAATTTTTGTTCTGAGACGGCTGTTGCATATCCAGAGTTGATTGCATTTTTCTTTTTGAATATGTCTTTTCTTGACCAGAATCGAATCTAGTTCGCTGTGAATGATAAAGCCTATCTGGTGGATGTTGACATACTAACAGACATTGTTGGGGTGGAAAGGAGTGGCTTTCAACCAATTAGTGTCTTAGTTGGTCAAGCAACCAGATTTCTTGTCAAGGACAGATTGCCAGAAGGAGGAGTCACATACTTAAGACTAACAACCTCAAATGTTTTGTTGCACAAAATTGTCATTAACTGCATCAGACCAAAGGTTGTATCAAAAACAGATGTTTCCAGATTCGAAGCAAGACTCATATTTACCATCTGCAATGGGATGAGATTTTCTCTGCCTCATACTATCCTGTTTCACATGTACAAGACATTTTTGAAGGATAAAGGACAATTGCTTTATTCTGCGCTAGTCACAAAATTGTTTAGACATTTTCAAATCCAGTTTCCCGCCTCACTTTGCTCTCGAACTGTTGCTCCTATGATGATAGGACTAAAAATGATTTCGAAAATGAGGTTGAAAGATTTGAACAAGCCTATTGAGCGCTTGAAGAAGGAGTCCTCAAGCAAGACCAAGGAAGATTCTGCTGCTGGAAGAAAAAGAAAAGGGAAAGAGGTTATGCAAAAACATGTAAAGAAGAGAATATCACTTATCCTACAAGACGAAGAGGATGAGGATGATCTTACAATTTCTACCATTGCCTTAAAGAATCTCCAAGGTTTTGTTGGTTCTGAGAAACCAATGGAAAGAGAAGGAGGAAATAGAGAAGAAACAGAGCAAGAAGAAGAATAAGAAGAAGCAGAAAGAGAAGAAAGAGCAGGATTTGAAGGAGAAGAAGGTCATTCTGAAAAGAGGGCTGCGGATGACTCTTATGAAGAGACAGTTGCAATCTCATTGTCTGAAGACTCAAAAGCAACTAGGAATGGAACTGTAGGAGTACGCATAGAAACAGAACATCACTCTTGTTATGAAAACAAGAAAACTCAAGAAGAAGGAATCATTTCTCAACCTGTAGGCACAAAAACAGGGGGAACTCGTGAGAGAATAGGGACTTCTTCTCTGCATTTTGCGAGTGATGATATAAGTCGATCTCCTGCCGACCCAGAAGATGTCTATGCTTCTCAATTTCCTGAAGCTGACATTGAAGAATCTACTTCGAGTCATAGGGCTAGACAAGTTGATGTTCCCTCAACTCTCAACTCTCAACGAATTCAATTCATTGAAGCTAGTGAGCAGACTGACCCGAATGTTGACTATCCAAGGATGATGGAACTCCTTTTGGAGGTAAATGCTCAGCAATATGCTATGGAGATTGAGATCCAGAAGATTCATATTGCCTTAAGATTAACTTTTGATTTTCAAACTGGAAAGGTACAGACTTTGAATTAACAAGTTTCTCATACTGTGGTCAAGAATGATGAGACTATTTAGATGCTCAAGACTGTTCAAACTGAATTTCAGAATGTTCATTGCCAGTGCTAGAAGGTTAAGGAGACAATGCAGTCTCTGTGGGGGATTTCCAACTAGTTCGAATTCCCAAATAGCCATAATTTCATTTATCTTTTATCTATTTTGACTTTCTCCACTTTTTGCTGTTGACAAAAAGGGGGAAAATGCGTGCATATTTGACTTGAACTTTGCAGATTTGATTTGAGACTGTTTGACTATTTTCGAACACTTATATTCTGCATCAATCTTTGTGGTAGTGATATTTATGGATGTGGATGTTTAAATCTTGATGTTTGTTTTTGTTTTCAAGATTAACATGTTTTTAGTGGTTGCATAATCGATGCTATCCAAATCCTTAACTATTTGTTTTCATAAGATATCATGTATTGCTAAAGAGTTGTTTTGCAAAGTATATAAATCCTTAAATTTGCAGGGAAGTTTTGTTACCATAAAAAATGGGGAGATTGTTGGAGAAAACTCCATTGATATTTTGAAGCTGACAAAACTTATCCAAAGTCTATTATGAAGATTTCCAAACTTCTGTGTCAAAGTTTGAAGACTGCTAGATTTTAGTGTCAAAGTCAGTTCTACATCAGAAGTCTGCCCACTCTGACTAATTCCAGATTGAACACGATGAAGAACGAAGACGAAATCAGACTCAAGATCATCTTCATTCCTTCAAAGCTTCAGTTTATTACAAGATATATATGGATTACTAGTTGGGAATTACACCTACGAGATTGGTTATCTTTATTTGAAGCAATTTAGATACATCAAATCTTTTTGGAAGGCACGTAATTTTGGAAAGAATCTACTTATGGAAACCAAGATCTTGATTGTATGGGCGAACAAGATTGATAGGCTTTCATCACAATCTTCAAACGGCTCGAGATCTCCTTGATTGATTTTATCCAACGGGTTGATTGGAAGAATTCCTTTAGAAAGTGCCAACGGTCGAAAAGGCATGAAAGAGTATTTAAGGAGACCTCTCCAGTCATTCGAAAGCATGCGTGAAAGAGAAATTCCAAAGTCTAAAGCTTCCCATTTTCTTGTTATTCCATATACTGTGCTTAAGCTTGTACTCAAAAGAGAGAGACTTATAGTTTGACTTCATGAGAGAGCAATAGAGACTATTCACTGTGAAGTCGAGATTGCAAGATTATAAATTATCTTTTGATTCATAGTGGAATCCAGCCCAAAGGCTGTCAACGTAGGTTAGTGGACGTAGGCTTGATTTAAGCCGAACCACTATAAATTATGTGTTCTTATTCTCTTCCTTACACTCCTTTACTTTGTTCATAGTTCTGTTTTATAGTTAAAGACTGAACTTGATTAAAGTCTGTTGTTCTTCAAACTCAAATTCAAAAGCAAAATACTTTACTACGTTTCGCAAAAAAATTTCTTCACACCTATTCATCTCCCTCTAAGTGTTCATACTAGCACTTTCAACAAGGACCCTCTCAGCACCATACTTTGCCAGCCATAGATATTGTAAGTGGGCGGAAACATGAGGTAGGTGAAGAGGTAAGTGTTAGGGAAATCCCTTATGATGTTTTGAAGATGACAAAATAAATCAAAGGCTACTAACATGTTTAATGGTTGAGTAATAGATCATGTAGATGATAGAACATATAAATGATATTATCAAAGTCAGAAGACGACCAGAAGACTGAACGTAACATATGCCCAAAGTATATTCTAAAGATTTCCAGACTTCTGTGTCAAAGTCTGAAGACTGCCAAACTCAAGACTCAAAGTTTGAAGATTGCCAGACTCAAGACTCAAAGTCTGAAGACCCGACTTTTGACAAAGTCTGTTCTACACGTAAGTCGCTAACTCGACTATTTCCAGATCGAACGTGAATGCTGAACGAGAGTAACGAGACTCTATGTTGAACCAGAAGACAGACTCTATGCTGAAGCTGAACTGGGTACAGACCTTAAAGCTAAATCTGTTCAGAAGCAGATATGTTCAGACCCAGATTGTAAAGTCTACAGACTCAAATTGTAAAGTCTATGGCTATCAGACTTTACATCCAGATTCAATGAATAGTAACTCAAGCCCAATCATATAACGGCTAGTGATCTAGTTTGGATTCCACATCAAGATTGATTTGATTGATTCAATCTAATTGATTGACGATTGGATCTTGAAGATAAGAACTTTCTATACGAAGAAGCTTTTACTTATGGAAACCAAGATTTCGTTTGTATGGGCGATCGGAATCAATTTGGGATTCTACCTTTGTCACTCAACGGCTACCAAATCTTCTAGATACAGAGCTGTCCAATGGGTATATTGGAAGACGATTCTCCGGGATACTGTCCAACGGGTAGTTTGGAAGTGGAGGAGTATTTAAGGATATCATGGACCGATGAGCAAGTAAGAGATGGAGCGTAGAATTTATAATTCCAAAGTCTGAGCGACTTTCGATCATATACTTGTCTCTTGAGAGCTTAAACATTTGTAATCGTGAGAGAAATACCGAAAGAGTGACTTAGTGAGATAGTGTGATCTACTACTAAGTGTTTGCACTCGAAGTTGTAATCTCTTGTCGATTGCATAGTGGAATCCAGCCAAGAAGGCTGTTATCGTGGGAGAGTGGACGTAGGCTTGGATTAAGCCGAACCACTATAAACCCTGTGTTCTTATTCTCTTCCCTAACTCATTTATTTTGTTCATACTAGCACTCTCAATTGGTATCAGAGCCAAGTGCTCGGTTTATAAAAGTGTTTTTACTTTTGAGCTAAAGATTCTTTATGGCTAGTATGTTGGCACCGGGACTTATGGAAGGGCAAAGCAACACAAGGCCACCATATTTCGATGGAAGAAAATACAAGCAGAATGGCCAGAAAAGAACAAAAAAAAAGAGAAGATGATGAGCAAGAAAATTTATGCTTGATGGAACATTCAGAATCTGAGTCGACTGCATACGCACTCAGAATCGAGTCCGACTCAGCAATGCACTTAGAATCCGATGAGGAAATCGAGGGGGAGAAATCGAATCCAAAAGAAAAGGAAAAGAATCGTGATCATCTCAAAAAGGCAACAAATTGAGGGGGAGCTTTGATCAATTATGGAAAAATCTTTTTGGATTGATCGTGATCTTATTATAGATGGAATGAAAGGTAAATGTGTCAGAATTTGTTCAAAAAATCCGGTTAGTGCATCTTTTATTACCTTTTGTCATTAACAAATCTCTTACTGATATTATCATTTTATTATGACAAAAATGGTACGTGAATTTCATGATGCATCCGTGATTTTTATTGGATATTTGCTTATATATATGATCAAGTGAGCTATATTGCATATCTTTAATATTCGATTTACTTTATAAATGCTGATTTTTGGAAATTGTGATTCATGCAAAATATTTGTTATCATTCTCTACGTGATACTTTTTCCATTATTATCACTTTTTGATTATGACAAAAAGGGGGAGAAGAAATGAATATGCATATGTGTTAATTGGTTGATATTATCTATGGCATAATATTGAGTTGCGATTATTTTTCTATATATTGTTATGCTCAATTTATTTGCTATCTTCTAATATCCTTTGATTTAAATTAATATTTTTAAAAGCATGTTTACAAAATCTGCATATTCAGAGATTTTTTTGTCATCATAAAAAATGGGGAGATTGTTAGGGAAATCCCTTATGATGTTTTGAAGATGACAAAATAAATCAAAGGCTACTAACATGTTTAATGGTTGAGTAATAGATCATGCAGATGATAGAACATGTAAAAGATATTATTAAAGTCAGAAGACGACCAGAAGACTGAACGTAACATATGCCCAAAGTATATTCTGAAGATTTCCAGACTTCTATGTCAAAGTTTGAAGACTGCTAGACTCAAGACTCAAAGTCTGAAGACTGCCAGACTTTAGTGTTAAAGTCTGTTCTACATCAGAAGTCTGCTAACTCTGACTAATTCCAGACTGAACGTGAATGCTGAACCAGAAGACAGACTCTATGCTGAACCAGAAGACAAACTCTATGCTGAAGCTGAACTGGGTACAGACCTTAAAGCTAAATCTGTTCAGAAGCAGATATGTTCAGACCAAGATTGTAAAGTCTACAGACTCAGATTGTAAAGTCTATGGCTATCAGACTTTACATCCAAATTCAATGAATTGTAACTCAAGCCCAATCATATAACGGCTAGTGATCTGGTTTGGATTCCACATCAAGATTGATTTGATTGATTCAATCTAATTGATTGACGATTGGATCTTGAAGATAAGAACTTTCTATACGAAGAAGCTTTACTTATGGAAACCAAGATTTCGTTTGTATGGGCGATCGGAATCAATTTGGGATTCTACCTTTGTCACTCAACGGCTACCAAATCTTCTAGATACGTGAGCTGTCCAATGGGTATATTGGAAGACGATTCTCCGGGATACTGTCCAACGGGTAGTTTGGAAGTGGAGGAGTATTTAAGGAGATCATGGACCGATGAGCAAGTAAGAGATGGAGCATAGAATTTATAATTCCAAAGTCTGAGCGACTTTCGATCATATACTTGTCTCTTGAGAGCTTAAACGTTTGTAATCGTGAGAGAAATACCGAAAGAGTGACTTAGTGAGATAGTGTGATCTACTACTAAGTGTTTGCACTCGAAGTTGTAATCTCTTGTTGATTGCATAGTGGAATCCAGCTAAGAAGGCTATTATCGTGGGAGAGTGGACGTAGGCTTGGATTAAGCCGAACCACTATAAACCCTGTGTTCTTATTCTCTTCCTTAACTCCTTTATTTTGTTCATACTAGCACTCTCAGTAAGTCTTGAGGGATTTGGCCATGAGGCTGGAAAAGAGATAAAAGGCGAACGAAATCACTTCGTTCCTGACAAGCCTTGTCGCCACATGAACTCCAGCTTCACACTTCTTGTCGCCCCCTATCTTCTGTTGTTCACCGCTCGCGAACACTAGGCCGATGAAGACTGTAGCGGTGAAGTGCGAGTTCACGCTCACCAGATCGTCCAATGCTTTTTTGTTGGACATACACTGCCTCCTGCAGCTTTTTATAGCTAGTAATGCAACATGACAAACCACCACCAAAACAACAACAACAACAACAACAAGTACCGTTATTTTAAAGAGCAAAATGTAGAATCTTATATCAAATCGTGGAAAGATAAAAATGAAACTTATATCTGATAATAAAATTTATCCTACGGGTTGTCCTTGGATGGTTGAGATGGCGCATTTCTCCCTTGATCTTTTATCATTTCTATGTCATCCTTGGACGGTTGAGATGGCGCATTGCTCCCTTGATCTTTTATCATTTCCGTGTCATCCTCGGACAGTTGAGATGGCACTTCGCTCCCTTGATCTTCCATAATTTCTTTGTCTTGTATTACCAATCTAATGGATGGAGGGTTTTTATAGAGATGGAGAAATTATGCTTAGCCAGCTTCGCAAGCATCGCTTGTGAAAGAGGTAAAGCGAGAATGGAATAAAGAAAACAATATGATTGATATTCTCTTTGGTGTTTCCCGTTAAGCTTACTACTTAACAAGGAAAAAAGAAGCAAGAAAGCAAGCTATCCAAAAAGTGGGAAGTCAAGAACAATTAGAGAGAAAATATGATGATTCTTGTCGTGGTTCAACCACCTGCAAGCATCTGCCGTCGAGCGAAGGGTAGAAATTCATTTTTTCCAAGCTGGAATACCGAAAGGAGGAAATCCAATCCTCTTAGAACCCCTCCAAAATTCTCTGAGATTATCCGCTCAAACCCGTTTTGAGATAGGGTACAGGTGGACCTTTCTTCGATTCTATAAATAACCGGGTCCACCGTACTCGTGCTCAAAATTTTGGGTCGGGTCAGTTCAATCTTGTTTAACCCTACTTAGCTTGGAGTTTTCTTTTTGTGCTTAAATCATAGTTAGAATTATGCAATATTCAGTAATAAACAATGTTCAATCTTGTTAGCTAAAATATACGTATTACATTTATTAAATAATCTCTCAAACTGAATGGGCAAATCTAAATTATTTCAAAAATGGCCACACATGTAAACACTTTTTAGGGCTCATTTATTAATACTGAAAAATCGAGTGCTGAAAACTTGAGTATCGATTATTGAGTGCTGAAGTTTTTATGTTTGAAAACCAGAATTAATAGTTCTTTGAACCGATGAAATGGGGAATCGATGACCCCTAATCAAAACCTAGTAACGAAAACCTATGCATGTCCATTCGCAACAAAAACTCTGTAGATAGTGGCAGAGTTTCGGGACAATGGAAGAAATGGGGTTTACACAATTACTCAAGACTTAATCAGATCTCGCAAACATAAGAAAGAATAAGATGATATACCTCTAATCCGTTGTCCTATGACTCCCTGAAATTGCAGATGGATTTTGTGTTTCTTGAAGAATATCTATTCTCCTCCACCTTTCTCTTCTATAGTGTTCACTATAAGTAGGTTACACAAGTTTGATCTAATCCAGCTTCATCTTGAAAAATCCCGACTCTTAGTGAGGTTGTTGAAAATATGTCTTGAGTTTGAGTATGAAGAAAAAACTTTCCTAATTTAAGTTTCTTATTTTGAATCTACTTGAAAGGTTTCCTAATTTGGATCCCACTGTTGTCTATATATAAGAAGTGTCTTGGCTGTGGGGATTATAAAAGAGGAACTTCAATTTGTGAATTACACAAATTTTGTTGTATAATTCCTTCGTGAGATAGAAAGATTATTTCATGGGCTAAACACTATGTGAGCTATTTAGCGTAATTGGGTAGTGGGAAACACTGAGAGTGTTAAAATTAATTGAGTGTGGTTGTAATCTCTGTTGTAATGCTTGATCTATAGTGAAATTTTTGCTACTTTCCTTGTAAATATTGGTCACTCAAAATAACCACATAAATCAAGTGCCTGATTTATTTTCTTGTTCAATCTATTTTATTGTTTGATTGATTATTTCTACAATAATTTGTATCAAAGCTAGGCTTTGCTTATTTGAAGTGAATCGATGGTGACAAAAGAAGGAAAAGTGAATATCAATAGATTTGATGAGAATGATTTTGGTTTTTGGAAGATGTAGATTAAGGTTTATTTGTATAAGAGGAATATACACTTGCCCCATATCTGGGGAGAAGCCTAACTCGGTGAAGCAAGTTGAATGGGAATCGCTAAATAGGTAACATTAGGTGTTATTTGACCGACATTGTCTCGTAATACCACGTTTAGCATCGTGAAAGAAAAAGACCGCTATGGGTTTGATGAAAGCCTCATGGACATGTAAGAGAAGCCATTCGCAATTAACAATGTCTATTTGATACAACATTTGTTTAACTTGAAGATGGGCGAAGGTTCGTTAGTTACTGATCATATCAATGAATTTAATGTGATTGTTTGTCAATTGAGTTTAGTTGAGATTGACATAAAGATGAGATATATGCTTTGATTCTATTACCCACATTACCTAATAGCTAAAACAATATTGTTATTGTTATTAGTAATTTCTCTGGGTTAACAATTTTGACATTTGATTGGTTTGGGATTTGATTATAAATGGGGATATCTATAGAAGAGAATCTGGTGAACCTGTGTCTACTACTTTAGTAGGTGAAAAAAAGAAAGAACCAGTACTTGTCTTAGCAGAAGTAACATAAATATGAATGGGCATGGAGAGTCTAGGATTGATGATGTTGTTTATTAGAGTCGTGGCAAGAGGGGACATCTTAGAAGGACTTGCCTTAAATTGGGGATAAGTACACTAATGGTGCCATAAGTTGTGTACGGCGCTCACTTTGGTGCCAAAAGTTTCCGCCGGATCACTTAAGTGCCAAATCGGAGAAAAACGATCACTTTGGTGCCACCGGAGAAATTCCGGCCAAAATGATTACGTGGCATTTTTATTTAAAAAAAAAAAAAGTTGCTCGGCTTTTAAACGACGTCGTTTTCCATCCTCAAGAAACGACGTCGTTTTTGCTCTTCTACGTGGACACCCTCGCAAAATGACGCCGTTTAGCTCGTATATGGGTTGGAATTAGGGTTAGGGTTTCTTCCTTGCCGCTCGGCCACCATTGTTCGCCGCCAACGCTCGGCCACCGTCGCTCGGCCACCATTGTAGATGCTCGACTAGGTGAGCGAGGAGGGAACCAGATCATTGCTGAAACAAAAAGTGGCAGAAAGAATAGGAGGCGAGGCGGAGGAGGAGGGAGGAAGAAGAGGGTTGAAGGTGCCGCAACGGTGCGCCGTCGCCGCCGCCGCTAGTGCCGTTGTTGGTGCTGCTATTGGTGCGCTGATGGTGTTACTGCTGGTGCCGTTCGCTGCTGGTGTCGCTCTTCAAGGAAGAAGACGGCGTGCCTCCTCTCTCTCTCTCTCTCTCTCTCTCTCTCTCTTCAATTTGGGGATTTAGGGTTTCGATTTGGGGGAAAAAAGCCAAACGACGTCGTTTTGTGGTTTAGATGCTGATTGTGCTCTCCGGCAAGCCACGTCGGCCTAAAAAATTAATAAAAAACGCCACGTCAGATTTCCGGCGGTTCAGATCGGCGTTGGCACCAAAGTGAGCGTTTTTCAAATTTTTGGCACTTAAGTGATCCGACGGAAACTTTTGGCACCAAAGTGAGCGCCGTACACAACTTATGGCACCATTAGTGTACTTATCCCCTTAAATTGAAGAACGAGAAGGGAAATGGAATTGGTATTGAGTCTGCAGATGATGTCAACTGTAATTGACGGTAATTCGGATGGTGTTGAGAATGTCATGCTTGTCACTAAGAATTCGTTGTCTAATGGATAAATTATGGATGGTTGTCCGTTGTACGTCACACCAACTAAGAATTGGTTACTACTTATCAATGTGTGGATAATAGTGAAGTGTGGTTAGGAAATAATGCTAGGTGCTACACTGTAGGTGTTAGTGATGTTAGAATTAGAATGCATAATTGTATTGTGAGGATAATATTGGAGTGGGGTATATTCCAGAGTTGAAGAAAAACCTTATTTTCTTGAGTTCTCTATGTTGGAGAAAACTTCCTTGCATGTTTTGAAGCTGACAAAATGTTTCCATCAGTCTAGTCTGAAGTCTTGCAGACTCTTTTGTCAAAGTCTGAAGACCGCCGGATCGCCAGACTTAAGATTCAAAGTCTATCCTTATTGACAGTTTCTAGACCATCGAAGAAGACTTATCCAGAATTAAGTATTTCTTTAAGGATTTGATTTTATCGACTAAAGAAGATCTCTCGGCTGGATATAGCATCTCGGAATCCATTATCCATCTTGAGATTGATTCAGACATTTTGGATCCGTTGATTGACGAAGTATACTTGGAAGGTTCTACTTATGGAAACCTAGATTCTAATTGTATGGGTGAGCAAGATTGGTGGGCTATCGTCATATTCCTTAAATAACTCGAAATCTCCCTAATTGATTCTGTCCAACGGGTAGATTGGAAGAGCTCATTGGGTAAGTGCCAACGGTTATGATGGCATGGAGGAGTATATAAGGAAGACGTTCTAGTTATTCAAGTGTGTGCGCGATAGAGAAATTCTAAGTCTAAAGCTCCTTGTTCTTTGTCAATTCAATTGTTGAGCGTGAACTTGTACTCAAAAGAAAGTTTATACTTCTGTGAGACCTTAAGGAAGTGTAGCGAGAGTCTTTACACTGTGGAATCAAGGAAGAGCTATACTTTGTAACAACTCTTTTGATTCTTAGTGAAATCCAGCCGGTGGCTGTCGGTGCTTGTGAGAGTGGACGTAGGCTTGGATTAAACCGAATCACTATAAACCTTGTGTTTTTATTCTCTTCCCTAAGCTCTTTTACTTTGATCGTAACTCTATCTGATTATTAGAGTCTAATTTCATTTTCATAGTCTATTGCTAAATAGAGTTGGTTTAAAAGCAAAATTTTATACTTTATTCTACAAAAAAAAATTTCGCACCTATTCATCCTCTCTAAGTGCTCGTACTAGCTTTCATAATTGGTATTAGAGCCTGTGTACTCATTTAAGTTGAAGTGTTTTTACTTCAGAGTTAACGATCCATGGCTAGTATGTTGGCTCCAGGTCTGGTTGAAGGGCAAAGCAACACCAGACTGCCTTATTTTGATGGAATGGAATACAACATATGGAAAAACAAGATGAAAGCATTCCTAAGATCAAAAGATCCTCTGAAATGGGACGTGGTAGACAAAGGAATCATTCTTAAAGCTGCAACAGTCTCAGAAAGAGGAAAAGAAGTTGTTGAGTCCAATGAAATAACTCAAGAAGAGATAACCAAGAGACAAGCTCTTGATGCAAAAGCAATTTATTTCTTATATTGTGCATTATCTCCTACTGAATATAACATAATATCTTCTTGTGAAACAGCTAAAGAAGTTTGGGATAGATTGCACATCACCTATGAAGGAACCGATCGAGTGAAAGAAACCAAAATCAATATTCTGCTCGGTCAATATGAAGCATTCAAGATGAAACCAAGAGAATCTATCACTAACATGTTTAGTCGTTTTGTAGAAATCATGAATGGTCTTGAATATCAAGGTCAACCAATCTCTAGACCTATGAAGGTTAACAAGTTATTGCGTGGACTTTCCAAAGATTGGAATCACATAAAGACCTCAATAAGGGAGACACAAAGAATCATGCCACTCTCTGTTGACGAATTGGTTGTCACTCTTTAGTTTTATGAAGTGGAGCAAATCAACGAAGATGAAGATCCCAAAGGTAAAAAATTCATTGCATTAAAATCTAATGATGATTCTGATGTCACAGATTCTGAAGACGATATGGATGATGAAGAGCTTGCTCTCATGATAAGAAGGTTCAGAAAAATGAATAGAAAGAGAAGAAGATTCAATCCGAAGAAACAAAGTTCTCAAAAGTTACAAAATAAATCAGTTGAGGATGACGAATCCAACAAGGATGTAATCTGCTTTGAATGCAAGAAAAAGGGACACATCAGACCCAATTGTTCCCTACTGAAGAGAAAGAAAGGAAAAGCTGAGAAATACCGAAAAGCTCTTAAAGCAGAAACTTGGAGTGATACCGAATGTGAAGAAAGTGATGATGATTATGCCAATATTTGTCTTATGGCACAATCAGAATCAGATTCAAACTTTGAGACAAACTCAGACTCAGACAGTGAAATCGAGGTAAGTAATTTAAAAATTCCTACTAAAATCTCTAAGTATATTGATGAATTGTGTCTTAGTCTCAAAACCTCTCTCAAGAGGATTTCCGAACTGAAAAGAGAAAATTCTACACTAAAGCAACAGGAGATTGTTTGGAAAGAAAATGTCGAAAATTTAGATAAAAGTGTTATTACTTTGAAAGAAAATGCAGACTATCTTTCAAAAGAAAATGCATTTTAAAAAATGATATTTCAAGTATTTCTAAAAGGTTTTCAACAGGATCTGAGAAATTAGAAAAAATTCTTTCAGCACAAAGACCTTATTTCAACAAATCAGGTTTGGGAATGATTGCTGAAACCATTCTTTTAATTGATTTTCCTAAGGTAAATGAAAGAATTAAACAAAGACCAGCAAAAGATTCTTACAGAAATCATTTCCAAATTTTTTTTGTAAAACCTATAGGCCGTAGTGCTCTTAAATGTTCTAAGTGTAACATCTCAGAACATTTTGAGAAAGAATGTCCAATGGTTTGGAAACTTGTTAAGAAGGTTTGGGCAAAGACCGCATATCACACTAACTCCATTGGACCCAAGAAAGTATGGGTACCAAAGAAAGCTTGAGTTTATTTTTTAAATGCAGGTCACTATCAATAAAAAGGTTAAATGGTACTTGGATAATGGATGCTCAAGACATATGACAGGAGACTCAAGTTGCTTCATAAAGCTTATGCAAGTTAATGGTGGAAAAGTTTCTTTTGGAGGAAATAACAAAGGCATAATTGTGGGATACGGAACCGTAAAGATTGGAAGTCTCATGATCAGTAACGTTTCCTTAGTGGAAGGACTCAACTACAACTTGCTGAGTATCAGCCAGCTGTGCGACACATGTTTCAAAATCAACTTTCAAGAAGGAATATGTTCAGGAACCAGTAAAGACTCCTCTCAGACTTTCAAGAAGGAATATGTTCAGCAAGACTCGTGTCCAAAGGATATACGCAAGAAGAAGGGATAGACTATGATGAGACTTACGCACCAGTAGCAAGGTTAGAAGCAATTAGATTATTACTTGCTTTTGCTTGTTATAAGAATTTTAGGTTATTCCAAATGGACGTCAAAGCGCTTTCCTAAATGGATTTATCCAAGAGGAAATCTATGTAGAACAACCTTCCGGTTTTGAAGACCCAAGGAAACCAGACTCTGTATTCAGATTAAAAAAGACGCTATATGGTTTAAAGCAAGCACCTCGAGCTTAGTACGACAGGTTAAGTAAGTTTTTAATTCAAAATGGTTTTGTTAAAGGTAAAGTAGACACTACCCTGTTTATCAAAAGAGAAAGCAAAAACTTATTGCTTGTTCAAATTTATGTTGATGATATAATTTTTGGATCTCCTAATGAAAATCTGTGCAAGAAATTCTGTAAGTCTATGCAGAATGAATTTGAAATGAGCATGATGGGTGAACTAACCTTCTTTCTCGGGCTTCAAGTGAAACAACCGAAGGAGGGAACTTTCATTCATCAAGAAAAATATGATAAAGAATTTATCAAGAAATTTGGACTGGAGAATTGTAAAAAGACTGATATACCAATGTCAAGTTCCTTGAAGCTGGACAAAGATGAAGGAGGAAAGAAAGTAGACCAGAAGCTATACAGGAGTATCATTGGTTCACTTCTTTATCTTACTGCTTCTGGACCTGACATTCTATTTAGTGTTTGTATTTGTGCCAAATTTCAATCAGACCCTAAAGAATCTCATTTGAGTGCTGCTAAACGTATCATCATATATGTTGCTTCAACCTCTAATTTAGGTCTCTGGTATCCTAAAGAAGGAGACTTTACTCTTCTTGGATATTCAAACGCAGACCTAGCAAGATGCAGAGTTGATAGAAAAAGTACCTCGGGCACCTGTCAATTGCTTGGTAACAGGACGGTATCTTGGTTTTCAAGGAAGCAAAGTACAGTAGCTCTTTCAACAGCAGAAGCAGAGTATGTGGCCCTTGGAAGTTGTTGTTCACAAATTCTATGGATAAAACAACAGCTAAGACATTTTGGAATTAAAGATTCATGCACTGAAATTAGATGCGACAACACCAGCGCAATCAATTTCACCAAGAATCCAATTCTTCATTCAAGAGCAAAGCATATAGAGATTCGACATCATTTCATTAGAGATCATGTGCAAAATGGAGAAGTCTTGATTCAGTTCATTGACTCAAAGAATCAACTGGCGGACATTTTTACAAAGCCTTTGGAGAAAAGTCAATTCGAATTTATTCGTTCCAGACTCAATATCTTAAAGTCTGAAGAAGTTCAGACTCAGGGCTAAAAAGTCTAAAGATACTCAGACTCAGAAGATCAAGAATGACGACTGTAAGTTATTTCTATTTTAGAAATTTATCTCTTGGATAAAATCTTGAAAATGTACGTTCATCTATTAATCTGTAATTGATTGATGTTATCTTCCCAAGTTTTCGTGATTATCGCAAGCATTCCTTTTCGAAAAAGAAGTTATCTTTTGAAATGACGGTTATCTATTTTTTTTAAAAAGGTAGTTATTTTTGAAAATGCATTTTTCTATTTTTCTTTTTACGTCGTTCCGTATGCCTTGTTTTGACTGCTTTATATACTATTGGTTTTTTTTTTTTTCCGTTTTACTCACAAAACCTTAAGAAAGCATAGATCTTCAACTTCTCTTTTCTTCTCTTGTTTAATCCTCGAAAAGTTTTCACCTTACTTGCGAAACAAGCTTGGAATCTCTCAAAGATTATGAAGAATGTTGTTCCAATGAAAGTCTTCAAGGATCGCGAATAGGGGACCACATCAAATGCGTGAGGGTCCTACGCATTTTGACCTCACCGAGGAAGAAGAATCTCTTAGATAGCAGCGGAGCCCACAACATTCTCAACAGTGTCCATCTCCTCCATCTAGACCTCACGATATTGATCATCGAGCAGAGGAAGAAATCATTGAAGATGCAAAACCCGTAAGGAGTCAAAAGCCCGCTTTTATTTTTAAGCTTTACTCTGCCTTGAAGAAGGGTGGTACTCCCTTGAACTATATTGATGAATTCTTGAAAGAGAAAGGGTATCGAAACGAAACCCACTTTTACGCACAATGGAACGATTGGGAATTGCTCATGCGGGGTTAGCAGAAGAAGCATTTGCAAATATCCTAAGCGATCCACGTGTTGGAGTGCTGAGTCAACCTGATGGGAATGATGATGATAAGATGTACACTCATTTTAAGCCTAGAATGGGTGTTGCGGCAAATATTCGAAGCAATAGGATAGATTTGTTTCGCTCGGAGGAACACACGTGACTTTACTCTAAGTTGCTAAAGCGGGGGGTGATCAACCCTAGAAGTGTGTTTTGATTTTCTTGATTCTCTGAATGTTAAGCTGCGAGAGAAATTCACTCTTCTTCAACTGGAACAGTTTTGTTCTGAGATGACAGAGGCTCATGTTGAACTCACTGCTTACTTCTATTCTAATCTAAGTTTCTTGGGTGCGAATAGATTCTCATTCAGTGTTCGAGATCAGGACTATGTAGTTGACATTGACACATTGACTGATGTGATTGGGGTATAAAGAGGGAAATTCCAATCAATTAATGTGTCTATTGGACGTGCGATGGTAGAGCTTGTTCGAGATGAAATGGCGGAAGGACGAATTTCATATTTGAGGATGAATGCCTCAAATATTTTGCTTCACAAGATAGTGATCAACTACCTTAGACCCAAATCGACTTTGAAGATTGATGTTTCAAACTCTGAGGCAAAGCTAATGTATGCCATTAACGCTGGCAAAAAGTTCTATCTTCCACACACTATCATGTTCCATATGTACAGAACGGTGGTGAAAGACAAGGGCCAACTTCCTTACTCAGCACTTGTCACTAAGTTATTCAGACATTTGAATATTCAGCCTCCTAGGATTCTATGTATTCGAACCTGCGATCAAATGGTGGTGGGACTGAAAATGGTTTCTAAAATGCGTATGAAGGAACTTAACAAGGTTTTGGAGCGATTTAAGGAGAAAACCCCTGTCAAGACTCACCTAGTCTCTTCGGCTACAAAACGGAAAGGGAAGGAGCCCATGATTGCTCCATCCAAGAAAAGAAGGGCACTCATTTTGGAGGATGAAGAAGATGAGGAAGATATTACCATTTCTGCTCTTAAAAGCTTACATCGTTCTGTTCCAGAGATAGAGGAGAGACAGGATCAAGACAGAGAAGAGTCAGAGCAAAGAAGTGGAGAAAGAGAATCGTTGAGAAAAGAAGCAGAGAAAGAAAGGACTGCAGAAGAAGAAGAAGGCAGAGGTGAACAAGAGGAAACAGAGCATGAAGAGTACTTCTCACCACCTGAAGGCAATGAAACAGGGAGAGTTACTGAGAAAAGAGGTACATCTTCAATTGCTTTTACTAGTGAAGATGTTAGTCATTCACCTGCAGATCCAAAAGACATCTATGCCTCTCAGTTCCCGAGGAAGGTCATGAGGTTTCATCGCCAAGTCTAGGTGCTCATACAGAAATGTCATCATCTACCAATACACCTCAGGCTGATCATGCAGAGGCCAGTACTCAGACTGATAATTCAGCAGACTTTCGAAGACTGCTTAATGTTCTTTTGGAGATGCGAGGCCAAATTTATGCCCTGGGATGCGAAGTTTAGAACTTGCAGAATGCAGGTTAAGCCTCTTCAGTTTTCTTGCATGATCTAATTGATGCCCTTGCTCTTCAAGTTCAAGCAAATGCCAATGGTGAAGAAGTGACTCAACTGAAAGAGGATTTGAAAAAGCTGGAAGGGATTGTCCAGTCAATGGGAGATTTCTAGCTTGTTCGCGTTCCAAAGCAATCCTAATTCCATTCTCTTTTCGTCTCTACCTTTTTAATGATGACAAAAAGGGGGAGAGATGTTTCAGATTTGAGATTTAACTCTTGACTTTTTGATTGACTTTACTTTTGTTTGGTTTGGTTGTGGTTGTGACTGGTATGTGGTTGTGACTGTATTGAATTTGGATTGTTTGATCGTTTAAATGTTTGCTGCAGTATCTTAAGCACTGTGGGTATTTCATGGAAGAAATAGTTGTTTATTTATAAGACTAACTTATTTCCTGTGCATGTAGATTTAATGTTGTCTTTACTAAGCCAATTGTTTTTTGGAAGATATCCATGTTTGCTTGAGTATTGTTTTGCAGGTCAAAGATATCCAAATCCGCAGGAAAGTTTTGTTACCATAAAAAGGGGGAGATTGTTGGAGAAAACTTCATTGCGTGTTTTGAAGCTGACAAAACGTTTCCATCAGTCTAGTCTGAAGTCTTGCAGACTCTTTCGTCAAAGTCTGAAGACTGCTGGACCGCTAGACTCAAGATTCAAAGTCTATCCTCATTGACAGTTTCTAGACCGTCGAAGAAGACTTATATGGAATTAAGTATTTCTTTAAGGATTTGATTCTATCGACTAAAGAAGATCTCTCGGCTAGATATAGCATCTTGGAATCCATTATCCATCTTGAGATTGATTCAAGCATTTTGGATCCGTTGATTGGCGAAGTATACTTGGAAGGTTCTACTTATGGAAACCTAGATCCTGATTGTATGGGCGAGCATGATTGGTGGGCTGTCGTCATATTCCTTAAATAACTCGAAATCTTCGTAATTGATTCTGTCCAACGGGTAGATTGGAAGAGCTCCTTTGGTAAGTGCCAACAGTTATGATGGCATTGAGGAGTATATAAGGAAGACGTTCTAGTTATTCGAGTGTGTGCGCGATAAAGAAATTCCAAAGTTTAAAGCTCCTTGTTTTTTGTCAATTCAATTGTTGAGCATGAACTTGTACTCAAAAGAGAGTTTATACTTCTGTGAGACCTTGAGGAAGTGTAGCAGAGTCTTTACACTATGGAATCAAGGAAGAGCTATACTGTAACAACTCTTTTGATTCTTAGTGAAATCCAACCGGTGGGCTGTCAGTGCGGGAGAGTGGATGTAGGCTTGGATTAAGCTGAACCACTATAAACTTTGTGTTCTTTTTCTTCCCTAAGCGCTTTTACTTTGATCATAACTCTATCTGATTATTAGAGTCTAATTTTTTTTTCATAGTCTATTGTTAAATAGAGTTGGTTTAAAAGCAAAATTTTATACTTTACTCTACAAAATTTGTTTTCGCACCTATTCACCCCCTCTAGGTGCTCGTACTAGCTTTCACACTCTGGATTCCATTGGGTGTCAATATAGCTTAGAATGTGGAACTTTAAAGGTTCTTCAAGGTGCCTTGGAGATAATGAAAGGAATTAAGCATAGGGGCCTATATGAGCTTCAATGTGAGACAATTATAATTTTTTCCGCGAAGATGTCGGATACATCTATATAAGAGTGTGAATTGTAAAGTATGCGTTTGTGGCATGTCAGCAAGAGAAGCCTTAAGGTTCTTAGTGAAAGGGATATCTTATGTGGTTATGTTGCCAACGAATCGAATGTATAAATGTATTGTGAATTACATTAATGATGGAAAGGGCATTTCACTATAGATGTTAGAAAAACAATGGAAATTGTGGAGTTAATTCACTTGGTTGTTTGCAGGTTATCGTGGTTTTCCTTCAAGAAAGAGTGTTATAAATATGCTAACACTTATGGACGGCTACTTGAGAAAGACTTTGGTGTTTGCATTAACTTGCATAAGTTTAATGCTGTTGTCAAGTAGTTGAGAGCTTTAATAAAAAATGAGATTAGTAAAATGATTGAGCATATGTAGACTTATAGTAGAATGGAGTTCTGCTTGGAAATGCTAAATGAATTATGCATGAAGGAAGGCATAATGAAACACCACACTAGTGCCAGTGTATCACAACAGGTTGTAGAGTTCAAGAGTAGAACAGTTGTAGAGATCATCCAAGAAATACTATATAGTGCTAGTATGACTAGGAGATCTTGGTGGATCCGCTTAGTTGATATGAACAGATTTTCATCAATTGCGATTGGATGTGAGACTCCCGAAAAAATGTAGTTAGGTAATGTTTTTTTATTATAACTAGGGTGCATCAATTAGGAGGTTCCAACTTTTTTATGCGTATTAGATATTTGATTAGATCATATACTAATGGGGTGCGTTAATTAGGGTTGGGGATTTGGTCTTTTGGGGTTTCTCTAGTGAGGTGAGCCCTTGAGAATCTATGGGTTGCAATTTTACTTGCTCTCAAAAGGACACTCCCACTAATCTTGAGGTCAAGACTTGATCAACCAATCAAATTTCGTGTATTAGAATTTATATTAGATGTATGCTCTTGCGTTAATCCAATTATTTCTAATTATATATAATTTGGAGACTAAAAAAAGCATTGACATCTAGAAAGGGAAAGTTCCTAGATCCCCAACCCCTTTTTATAAAGAAAGATGCTTGTTTTTTCTATCAATTGAGTAAAGTGCACTCTTTTTGCTAGCATCACTATCCCGAGGTATCGGTTTTGGGCTTTGACAAGCTAATTATCAATTAGGTTAATTCATTTTGCGGTACAAGAAAATGTGGCACAATAATGGTAGTAAGAGTGCAGCGAAATTAGTCTCTCTGAAAAACAAGATAGAGAGGAAATCACACTAGCCCCTATTATGCATTCCCTCATTTGCTCCTTTATTTCCCTTCACTCTCTCATGGTCGTCGTATAACCAAGTTGAGTTAGCACCTTCTAATGCTTGAGCTTGGACCCGACTAAATCAAGGTAGTTCATGAGTTGGTCCTCAATTTGGGCTCGATCTAGCTTGACTCACTTAGATTTTCAAGGGGTTGAGCTCGACTTGGTTGTGCTAGTAAATTTTTAGTTGGGATAAGAACGCCAAAAGTGCCATAACTTTTGTACAGCTTTCACCTGAGTGCCGTTACTTGTTTTTTTTGTCCATCCACTTTGGTTCATGACTTCTAAAAGAACGTTCACTTAAGTGCCATCACTTTCGACCAATCACTCTAGTGTCATAATTTTTATAAAAAATTCACCCAAGTGTGAGAAGTCACAGCACTCGTGGTGTCCTTTTCCCATTTTTAGTCTAAACTCAAGCCTAAGCTCAAGTTCTCAAAATTGAAAATGAGATAAAGTATAAAAATAATAATTTAAGGAAGCGAAATTTTTAACATCACTTAATATTTTATTAACTTTTGCTATAAATGTGTGTGAAATGGAAACAATTCCAACAAACTGATATCAACAGACTTATAAAAATAGATTTAAGGAAGCAAAATTTTTAACATACTTCACTTAATATTTTATTAGCTTTTGCTATAAATATGTGGGTGAAATGGAAACAGTTTCAACAAACTGATATCAACGTAGACTTATAAAAATGGGACAATCAATTTGTGTTATGCCACTATATATATGTCGACTATCTGTGTCATTTCTTATAAGAGCAAAGTGTTTGAATATGATGACAAATTTTTCTATTGTAAAAAACGAACCAATGTATCTTAAATTGTGTCAGTTTTAGCCGATAGGTTATATGTTATATCAAATTCGTTTTTTTTTTTTTTTTTCTGGGAGCAAAATCATGCCATACTTTTGCGTTGTGTCAATAGTTGACAGCCCTCCATCAAAAGAATTAATTATTATTTTGTTGAATTACAAATACTCAGGACTATTGTTAAGATAAATTTAGTTAGTGGATCAGCGGTTCCTTGATTAGAAGAAGGTGGCATGATTCAACGATTTCAATGGGATTAATGAGATATTCCTTGCCCGATGTCACAAGCGAGATTAATAAGAAAAATGGGGCGGGGGGGGAGAAAGACAGAAAAAGAGAAAAACAGGTTAAAAAAAGAAAAAAAAAGAAAAGAAAAAAGAAAAAGGATGCGACTGAACCCTATTCTGCAGCTCAGAAAGCTGCATTTTCGTGGACGTTGAGGGTGCATGATAACTGCTTATTTCTATTCTAGAAACAATTTTTTTATTCCAGACCTATTTCTGGAATATAAATCTATTTGATAAACTTATTTTGTTTTTCTATTTATGGAATAGATTTTTACTCCAAAAATAGGTTTGGAATACAAATCATAAGTAGAAATTTTCTACTTCTTTATTTCTGGAACAGAAATGAGAAATAAAATTTTTTCTCATCATTCATCAACCGGTTCTTCATCTGTTGCTGCCAACCACCCTCCGTTGGTCGCCGGTCGCGGCGGCGCCGATCGCTGGCCGCCACCGATCGCTGGTTGTCGCCGTCCGTCACCGCTATCTGCCGGTCCGCCGCCGTTTGAAAGGAAGAAATTTTGTGTTGTTATCAAACGGATTTATATTTTTAGAGTATAAATTTTGTATCGTTATCAAATGGTTATTTTTGCTTAGAAACTCTTCTAGAAATAAAAATAGAAAAATCTATTTCTGTTCCAGAAACTATTTCTAGAATATAATGGTTGTCATACGTGCCCTGAGTGACCAGATTCTTCCTTCTTCCCTTAATTATCATGCAACCTGGTGTAATTAATAGCCTTCTGCTTTTTATATATTTACTTGCGAACAGAAACCAACCGATCATAAAATTATCCAAACTTAGTAACGAAAAACCATACATGCCATTCGCAAAATAACGTTGTATGCAATTGCCGACTAACTTCAATACAATCGGAAGGATGGAAGATAATACAGGATACATAATTATTTCGAGACTTAATCAGATTTGTTTGCATAAATATTAAAAAGAATAAGACAATAAACCTCTAATCCATCGTTGTATGACTTCATGCGGGCTGCAGTCGGTCTTGTGTTTCTTGAAGAATAGCTATTTTGCTCCCCCCTTTCTTTTCCATACCATTTAGTATATAGATAGGTTAAACGAGCTTGACCGATCTCAATGTATAGCAAAACAAAAGCCTATTACAGCTTTATCTTGAGAAATCCCAAGTCTTGAAAAACATATATAGATTCAATTGGTGTCTTATAAACTGTTAAATTTATATCTTGAGTTTAAGCCGTTTATGTAATCCGATCCGATTTTGGATAAGTCATCAATTTTGATCGGGAAGAGCTCTCTCATACAAGATAAAACAAGGGCACGTATCTATTTCACTTGGCGGCGCAAAAAGGCCATCGTGAGTGAGAGAGAGAGCGAGGGCGAGGGTTTTTGTTTATTATTTATTCTTGACTGAGTAGCCGCGTGCATAAAAGGGAAAAAAGAAGACTTTGTGGGTCCCTCTTGCTGAACAGCCGTACAAGAGTAAGAAGATCCGCCGTCCGTCCCGAAGCACAGAAGAAAAGAACGTGAAGGACGTTCTAGGTCCACCAGCCGTACATAGAGCAAATAAGAAAGCATCATATAATTTTCTCTATTTGAATTTTCTAAGTGAATTTTCTGTGGGAGATTATGTGATAATACATGTGGATTTACTTGAGCTTAATTTAGGTATGGGAAACACTCTTAATTATTTTTAGTTTATTTCTTTGATGATTTCATATTAATTTAATTACAAAATCCATTATTATTTTCTCGCATTATATTATAACAATGTGAAAAGATGCTTTGACAATCGAATGTTTTTAAAGCGTACTTAGTTTCTTGGATAATCGATTGTCAACAAGAGCAATCTTACGGTGTTATGATAAAGCTTCATAAAGATGGAGAATAAGCGATGTATCTACAAAAGTCTCTTCGTAGAAAATCCTGTCCTTAATCTTTTTGGTTAATTCACTATGCTATCTAAGCAAAGCAAAATGCACAAAGCAGCGCGTCTTATTTATTCAGGGTCTGGAGTATTTAACAGATAGAAAATAAAGGATTGGCATCTGTGAACTTTAAAAGTTTCATATGGTGAAATTCGTTCTTCTACAGTTTGCTGCTTCTTCTTTTCTTTTGTTGTATGGAAAATGTGTTAATTCAGTTAATTCATTTGCATCACTAAACATAAATAATTTGCAAAACAGACACGTGAATAATAATATAATGGATTTAGAAAGTGAAAATTATCCCCCTACTCTTGCACATTCAATTGTATAATACTTTTCGAGTTAGGGCAGTGACAATAATCATAATAACATATATATGGAAGGAAATATCACACAATATATAGACAGTAATCATAAAAATATATAAATGGAAGGAAATATCACACAATATATATATATATATATATATATATATATATGTATGTATGTATGTATGTATGTGTTCACTTCCCTCTAGACTCATTAAATTCAAATGCATTTAATGTGCAAAAGTCATTTTTACTATAACATATTATCAAGAGATTTCTCTTTACTCTTGTCTTCACAAAGCTCTTTTGGAAAAGAAGAGAATCACCTCATTAAGTTGAATGCGTTCGGTGTGCAAAAGTCAAATTTGCCAATTCACATCTATTATAACTATATGATCAAGAGATTTTTCCCACTATAATTTCACTTTTCTCTTCACAAAGCTCTTCAAATTTTCCATGGAAAAGAAAAAGAAACATTCCATTAAATAATGCACAATGTGAAAAGGTCGATTTTAGTAAAATATATTAGATTAGATTAATATTGCCATTAGATTATATACTAGATTATATTAGACGGAAAATTTTCATTCAATTTTTTTCTTTCTCCAATGAGGTGAGCCTTAGGGAATTCAAAGGTCATGATCTTATAGTTAACTACCCAACTATGGGTTACAATTTCACCTACTCACACAAGGACACTCCCTCTAATATTGAGGTCAACACTTGGTCAACCAATCAAAATTCATGTGTTAAGACTAGATTGGAGGCCTGCTTTCAAAATAATCAAATTGCTTCTAATTATATATAACATGGGAGGACGGAGAGCATTGATATATAAAGGGAAAGTTCCGAGGATCCCCAACTCCTTTTTATAAAGTGAGATGTTCGTTCCTCCTGTCAATGTAGCAAAGTGGGGCACAACTCTTTTCGATAGCATCACAGTGCCAAGTTGTTTGTTTTGGCCTTCGACAAAGCTAATAATCGTGAGGTTAATTCCTTATGCGGTGCGGGAAAATGCGGTACCATAATGGTGGTAGGAATGCAAGGAAATTGGTCTCTCTGGAAAAAACAGAATAGGAAGGAAATCACATTGGCCCCTATTTTGTATTCCCTCAGTTGGTCCTTTTTCTTGGTCCTCTTTCTTGTGGTTGTCGAATAACCGAGTCAACTTGGCTCGTTCTAATGCTTGAGCTTGGACACGACTTAATCAAGGTCATCCATTACCCGATACTCATTTTAGGCTCAATGGAGATTGACTCACTTAGATTTTGAAGGGATCGAGCTCGACTTGGTTGTGCAAGTAAATTTAGAGTAGGGATAAGAACATCGAAAATACCATAAATTTGATACAATGCTCATTTAAGTATCATTACTCTCTTTTTTCAATCACTTTAGTACCATAAATTTGAATAAAAAATTCATTTAAGTGCCATGACTTTTTAAAAATATTCACTCAAGTGCCAAAATTCTAACTTGACATTATAGTTGTAGTGAAATTTTTTAAAACTTATGATGCTTAAGTGATTGATTGAAGAGTTGTATGACATCCAAGTGATAAAAAAAGTCACAACACTCAAATGAGCGTTACATATAAGTTATGCACTTGTGATGTC
>CM024726.1:30220384-30477100 GCA_014182545.1 Eucalyptus globulus
CATGGTCATTGTAGGCAGAGCTCTGTGGCTATGTGCCAGACGAGGATGCTTTGGTCGAACTCCGTATTTTTCACACTCCAGTTAAGGTGATTGTGATTTGACCGTGTTGGGAATAACGTGATTCCCTAAATCGGATTCGACACTAAATCAAACCCCTAAAACGAATGCGGAAGACGAGCCCAAGAATCACATGTATCACCGATCAAAGATACACCATGGAGTCGAGCGTACCTTATTGTCCACAAATTAAACACCAATGTTGAAGTTCGAGGAAGAATCCTGATCTCATTTTACCGAGGAGCGTACTGTTGCTTCAAGGGGGAAGAAAAACAGAGCGTACTGTTCTTTTCACTTCTTGGAGGGAGAGAGAGACTGAAACGTACGTCCGTTGAAAAGGTATGTTCCATTTTTTTTTCTTCTCTCTCTTAAAACGTCTTCTCCAAAAGACGTAACTCTTCAACGTAAGACGTTCCTCCAAAAGACACAACTCCTCATTCATGGGCCCTTCACTTGCGGGCTGGGTTCTTAGGCCCAACATGGGCAGACGGGCCTACCTAGGCCCATCATCTCAATTAAATAACCCATCATCTCCCACTCGCACATGGTGGGCTGAACAGGATCCTCTTTACCTCTCTGCAACATTCATACTGGTGAATAATCCGTGCGACCATCATACTTTGAGAGCTCGTTCCCATACATCTGTTAGGAATATATAGCAGCTCATAATGGGCATCACACTTTGAGTATATTTAGTATGCAGTACCCTAGATCAATCGATCACATTTATATCTCTCTCTTGATCTCTTTTTAAACAGTGATATATTGTATTCACAATTATGATTATCCCAAAAACAATCATAATTGGTCGACCAGTGAATACAAAACTAGAATGTGATTCTCCAAATTCGATCTTCCTCTTTACTTGAAACTCTCAATTTCAGTTCAACTTGCTTTTCTAGAAATGTCCCATTAGATCGAATCAATTCATGATCATTGGCAACATCCTAAGATAGCAAACACTAAATAGAAATCTTGAGAATAAGAGTCATAGGGGCACTAAATTGAGGAACCTTTTTTCCTCAAGAGTCTCACACGACATAAAAGTTTAGATCAAACTTTTGCCACTCTTATTGGTCGTCTCATGCATACGTAGTATGAAATACGTATTACGGTATTTAACTCCTTTGCCATGAAACGTATGTCTACACATTTAATACCGTACAGATGATAGTTCAGACATACCCAATGTCTAACTTGAGTTCACATATCTACTCATACACAGAATTCATCAGAACTCACATATGGTATCATAGACAAATAAAGTAAAATACGTGGGTTATTTTACTTTCAGACATAGCTAATATCATGTCCTCATCTTAACACTCAATTAAGGTGACATATATATTTTAAGCTTGAGCTCTCGATTATCACCTAGATAATAAGCTTAAAAACCGTCTCATCTCTATTTATCACATAGTAAATAGAGGCGATTACCCGTGTGAGTGGGCTAATATTTTATCTATCCGACATACTTTCTTAACTTTATATAATGCACTGAGCATTAAGATGCATAAACGTCAAACAAAGATTCATAGGCATTAATAATGAAAAAAAAAAACACAAATTCATTAAATGTGAACACTTTTGGGAAAATACAATATTCAGTACATCAGCCTCTACGCAGTCCTAGAGATTTTACATGACCACAAAACACATCTCTAGGTATTGGCTTTGTCATAGGATCTGCTACCATTCTATATGTAGATATGTACTATAAGTTCACATCTTTTCGCGCAACCATATGTTTGACAAAATTATACTTGATATCTATATGTTTGGTCTTACCATGATATTTTGGATTTTTGGTGTACGCTATAGTTCTTGGCTATCATAGTTAACCAATAATGGATTTGCAGCATACATAATAACACCTAAATGATCCAAAAATCTCTTAAGCCAAACATCTTCTTGTACTGCTGCTGATAATGCCACGAACTCAACTTCCATCGTGGACAAGGCTATACACGTTTGCTTCTTACTGCTACAAGATATGGCGCCATTATTCAGTAAGAAAGCAAAGCTAGAGGTAGATTTCATTTCATCTAAATCTCCTCCCCAATCAGCATTTGAATAGCCTTCAAGTCGCAGATCCTTTCCTTCAACTTATAATCAGCAGTTCCATTCAGATACCTCAGTATTCTTCTAACAGCCTTCCAATGTGCTTGACCAGAATTGGATTGGTATCTACTTACCATTCCAACTGCAAAACATATGTCAGGTCTTGTACACATCATAGCGTACATTAAGCATCCCACAGCACTAATATAAGGAACATGTTTCATTTGTTCCTTTTCTTGTGGAGTCCTTGGACACATATGGCTCAATCCTTCACCTTTCGCAATAGGAGTATTTATGGGTTTACAATCTTACATATGAAATCGTTCAAGAACCTTTTTTATGTATGTTTCTTGCGAAAGAGATAATGATCTCTTCGAACGATCTCTTGAAATCTTAACTCCAAGAATGTATGCAGCCTCACCCATATCTTTCATCTCAAAGTTGGAAGATAACCAACTCTTGACAGTATTAACAAACTCCACATTGCTTCCGGCAATTAGTATATCATCAACATATAATGATATGATCACAAATTGATCTTTGGATCTTTTGATATATACACAATGATCCTCATCTATCATTGTGAAATCATATGCCATTATGGCATTATGAAAACGTATATACCATTGTCTTGATGACTGCTTAAGGCCAAATATCGATCTCAAAAGTCGATATACATTTTCTTCTTGGCCTTCTATAATGAAACCAGCAGGTTGTTCCATATATATTTCTTCCTCTAATTCTCCATTGAGGAAAGCAATCTTTACATCCATTTGATGTAACTCAAGATCTATACTAGCCACTATTGCTAGAATAATGCGAATCGAGGTAAATCTCACTACAAGAGAAAATGTTTATTCATAATCAATTCCTTCCTGTTAATTATACCCCTTCGCCACAAGGCGAGCCTTATGCCTTTCTATCGACCAATCAGCTTTATGCTTTATTTTGAAAACCCACTTGTTCCCAATAGCTTTGCATTTTTTTGGAAGGTCAACCAGTTCTCAAACATGGTTGACTTCATTGACTCCATCTCCTCTTTCATTGCATACATCCATTTTTCCTTACTAGGGTAATTTAGAGCCTCATTAACATTTCTCAGTTCATCCTCATCTTGTGGAGCAACCATAAAAGTTTCCCCTCCAATGTCAAAACATCGACAAGGAATACTTTTGTGACTTGTTCACCGTTTGGGAGATTATACACTTTGCACATCATTCCCCATCATGCTCCCACTCGAATTAGATAATGACGATATCATCTCATCATGTGGTTGTAATTGAGAGTGAGTTGAATTAAATTCATCACTTCTCATGTTACTCCCACTTGGACGAACTCCACTAAGTTCATTATCTTGATCCAAGGTTTCAAACAGGGAGTAGTCCTCACTTATTTCGCCCTTCTTAGGAAATTCATTCTCTAAGAATGTGACATCCCGTGATTCGAATTCAGTTATTTTTACACTTTCCTGCTCACCTATGAACACATACCATTTCGAGTGTTCAGAGTATCTTATGAAAATACTTTTCTTTCCTCTGAGACCCAATTTCCCAAACTTGTGAGATGGCTCATGAGTATAGGCAGCACAACCCCATGGCTTAAGAAAACTTAAGTTCGGTTTTCTACCTGTCCATAACTCATATGGAGTGGAAGTAACTGATTTGGAAGGCAACCGGTTAAGTATATATGCAGCAGTTAATAACACATCACTCCAAAAAGTGATAGGTAAATTAGCATGCGCCATCATAAACCTAACCATTTTTAGTAGGGTTCTGTTCCTTCTTTCCGCAACACCATTTTATTGAGGAGTATATGGAATAGACAACTCTCTTTCAATTCCTTTTTCATCACATAATTTTCTGAACTCATCAGATAAATATTCTCGACCTCGATCGGATCTCAATACTTTTATTTTCTTGTCTAATTGATTTTAAACCAAGTTCACAAATCTTTTGAAACAACTCAATGCTTCAGATTTATGAGAAATCAAATAGATATATCCAAATCGAGTATAATCATCTATAAATGTGATGAAATAAACAACCCCATGCCTTCCTCTCACATTCATCGGACCACAGACATCAGTATGAATTAAATGCAAAGGAAATTCAGCTCTTTTATATTTTTCAAATAGTTTTCTTAGCATTTTCCCTACTAGGCAATGCTCACATATGGACAAATTGACTTTTTCAATATTGCCGAACAAACTCTCTTTGGCTAGTCTATTCATACGTTGTTGGCCAATATGACCAAGTCTAGCATGCCACACATTCACATCATTATCATATAAATTAGAAGACGTGAAAAGGGAATAACAAACATTGGCATTACCATAGTCAACATTTAATACAATGAAACCATCTAGAAAATAACCACAACCATTGTAATTTATATCCAAATACAAATCCACACCACTATTATAGAAGTTCATATTAAAACCAAGCTTAACTAACACTAAAACAGACACTAAATTCCGACGAATCTCCGGAGCATACAATACATCATGTAGGAACAAAGTGCGTCTACCATGCATGTTCAGTTGGCAGGTGTCAATCCCTTTTACTTCTACTCTGGAGTTATTTCCCACATAAATCCACTTCGTTCCAGCCGGTACTCGTTGGAATTCCACGAATGATTCTCTATCCTTCGCTACATGGTCTGTCGCTCCTGAATCTACAGTCTACAAAGGATTAGACTCAGTTAAGAATACAGAACTTGACACATAAGCAAAGTTCTGAAATGTACAAGGGGTGTATACCTTCTTTGGCTTGCGACAATCGAGAGCATAGTGACCATTTTTGTCACAATTGTAACACTTCACCATTGTCAACTTCTTCATTCGAGAACGCTTTCCTATTTCATGTTAGTTAACATTTGGTTTCTTCCCTGAAGAAGTTGCCCCCTTGCCTTTCCTTTTGTTGAACCAGTTAAGACGTTTGCGCTTGGAGCTCGAAGCTCCATGTGAGCTGGAACCAGCATGATAAATTTCAGTTTCCGGCTTAGCCGCCAAGAGGCGGTCCTCTTCTAGCTCAAGATGACGCACTACATCCTCAAAGGTTTTGATATTCTCATTATGAGTCAGGTGCACCTTCATATGCTCCCAACTCTGAGGCAATGAACGAATCACTGCTTGCACTTGCTGCTCATCAGTCAAGACATGGCTAGCATCTTTCAGCTCATTGATCATGTTTGACATCTTTCTAAGGTGTTGCTTCATGGTCTGACCATGAGGCTTCTTGTAAGAGTCAAACCTAATAGTGAGCTGTCTCAATTTGGTCACCGAAGTATGATCAAATCTTGCTACCAACGCTTCCCACATTTCCTTGGCATTCTTAAAACGCCTAAACTCTTATATGACGTCATTTTCCATGCTACTCAGCAACGTAATGCGAGCAAGAAAGTTCTTTCTTTTCCATGCAACAAATGCATCCTTATTTCTTTTATGCCGTGCAGTGTTTCCATCTTCAGGTTCTACCATGGTCAGGTTAAGAGCTTCTAATGTCTCTTACTCTTCCAGCACATATTGGATTTTCATGTACCATATTTCATAGTTATCGCCATTGAGCTTCTCACCTTTGTTCAGCTCAACGACTATGCTCTTTGTGGCTAAAGCCATCAATCAAAACATATCAGACACATGCACGAATTATTAATGTCTATCATTTATGCATCCATTTTGCACAAACCCATCATATTAATGAATGATTTAAAGTAAGGTTTCAGAATCAAAAGGTCATTATGTTTCTAATCATCATCCAAAAATCCTAACTTGGAATTATTATTAATATAATCTTTTATGCAAAATAAATTCTTTGAAGCTACAAAAACTTCTATGAACTACCCACAATAGCTAACAATTAACAAAAGCAAATAATATTTGATATTAAACAATGATATAATAATAATGCTTTTACATAATACAACATATCAGTTGCTACACTAACAACAACTAGGTAGAAAACATTTACATAATATGTCCATAAAGCATACTAAATAAAGACCAATCAAAACATCTAACACCAAGTCAATATATGAACTGGGAAATATCCTTTTTTGTTCAATTTCTTGATCTTTTCTCTTGTAACAATCTAATAATATTCATCTATAAAAGCCATCACAAGTCTCCTATACGAAGTAACTCTGTTGACTTCCCATAAGCGATTCAACACTCCTTGCCATTCTGGTAGAAGAGTGTTCATGAAAAATCGCACCATCTCAGATTGTGGCATGGGACGACCATTCCATATAACCTTTTGTATTTTCCCGTTAAGTTCAAGAACATGATCAATTAAGTCGCCACTCTCCCATTGATAATCAGTCAGCTCAACTATCAACCTAGAAAACCTTTCCTTTTGTTCATTGGTAATTGCGTGAATAGGTGTGCGCAACTTAAGGGGAGGCATTGTTCCTGCAACAAATGTAGAACAAATAAGGGATTATATATAATCCACATAGACTTAATTGGAAAAAGAAATACATTCTTCTTATTTTTTCTTTTTTTTGGTCAACGGTCAAAGTCACTGGTCAACGGTCAGACGATCGAGGTCAACAGGTCAACAGGTCAGATTCGATCGGGTCGGACCGGTCGGGCGGGCTCGGGCGAACCGACCGGCATGTACCACGCACGTGCGCGGGCAATGCGAGCTGACATCACGATGACGTCAGCTGGTGCGTGCCGCACACGCGCCAGCCGCCGCGTGCGTGCATCGCACGCGCTCGATAGAGACCAAATCGGCGCGTGCAACGGCTGCGCATGGCGGTGCGTCCGGCGGCCCCTGGTGGCGATCCGCCACTCGTTTTGTCGTATCAACGAGACCTTCAACCCTACACTACCAGAAAAGAACTTTGATTTACAAAAAATCAAAAAGACTAGGGGGAACAGTACGATGTTGAGATTTTCCGTCCCCGATCGACCGGCAGTGGCTTTTCTTGAATTTCGACCACAAAAAATAATTCAATAACATAAAAGGGGATCGGGAAACATGAAATAGTGCTTTGATACCAATGTTGGGAATAACATGATTCATTAAATCGGATTCGACACTAAATCAAACCCCTAAAATGAATGCGGAAGACGAGCCTAGGAATCACATGTATCACCGATCAAAGATACACCACGGAATCGAGCGTACCTTATTTTCCACATATTAAACACCAATGTTGAAGTTCGAGGAAGAATCATGATCCCGTTTTACCGAAGAGCGTACTGTTGCTTCAAGGGGGAAGAAAAACAGAGCGTACTGTTCTTTTCACTTCTTGGAGGGAGAGAGAGACTGAAACATATGTCCGTTGAAAAGGTACGTTCCCCTTTTTTTTTTCTTTTCTCTCTTAAAACATCTTCTCCAAAAGACGTAACTCTTCAACGTAAGACGTTCCTCCAAAAGGCACAACTCCTCATTCATGGGCCCTTCACTTGCGAGCCAGGTTCTTAGGCCCAACATAGGCGGACGAGCCTACCTAGGCCCATCATCTCAATTAAATAAACCATCAGACCACTTCAGCACTTCGCTAGTTTCCAGCTTAAGACTCGTCAACCCGCTCTTGGATCTATCCTCTTCCATATATTTCACTGTATCCCTCATGTGACCTAAGATCCATTCTTTCATGTTGGTCTTGAACACTTTGTAATCGATGCAAAAGTTCTTCTCCAGCTTCTCATCTAATTTTGCGAGCCTTGGACACTTGCTGAAGATCCTATTTCTTTTTCCTGATAGATAATCCCAAGAGGCTGAATCGGGCCACAGAATTCGACCATCTTTTGTTCCGACAGATCTGGAGAAAAGCCACAATAGATGAAACTGTGGATCCCTCAGGTCTCTAAAGCTGCCAGTGGTCAACCCAATCAGAGGAAATTGCGAGAAGAACTGAGTAAATCTCTAAAAGTATAGCCACACTTATCAGTAAGAAGGTGATACAGATGTCAACTCTGGGGTAATCCTTCCTATCCTGTAAGGAGAAGAATACCAACACAGCAAACGGCATTGACAGATTAATAACGCAATGAATGATGTCCCAAGCAAGGTTCATCAACAGTGCCTTGGTGTAGAGAAAGATCGTACATGAACCTGAGCTCGATCTCCACAATCCCAAAAGCCATCATCGAGTCCATGGCATCAGGGTTCTTAAACATGCGCTTATTGGCCTCCAGGTCGCTAAAGTTGAGAATAAGGTGCAAGAGTTTTCCTAATATGGATTACATTAATTGTTATTGTAATTTACCGTTTTATGGTTACTGTATTACGGGGTTTGGTCTAAGGTGAGATATAAAGTTTCTTAATTAGTCTAATATGGGGCTAGCTAGTGTGGGCCGAGTTGAGCCTGGCCCGTAATGAGGGGGCCTGGTTGGAAACTCTATAAATAGTGCTCAAGTCTCTCCTCTAACCCGAACTCTCACATATCCTCACATAAGGAGCGTTTACCTAGCCCTAAAGGGTGAGGGGGCCGTCTCATTGAGCTAGTGATTCGGAGGGCAATAGAGGAGAAGGACTTGCGTGTGGAACATTGTGTTTTCACTTCCGTTTCAAGAACGAAAAGAGCCTGACCTCGCCCCGAACGGAGCCGCCGGCCATCCCGCACGACCGTTGCAAGCCGCCGGTCGCCAATTCGTCGGTCTGCTCGCTGGTCCTCTTGTTTCGCATTTTTCTTCATTTTTCTTCCATTCCAGCCCTTCCTTTGCCCGTTCCATTCACCTACAAGACCCCCCTTGACCCTGGGAGCCACCAGTTGCCGACCACCCACTCGTTGGAGCTCCGATCAGCCTGTTTCCTCGCCATTTAGCCAATGGTTTTCCTTCCCGGTTCAGCCATCAGAAGCAAAAGTTCCAGCAAGGGTTTTCAGACTCCGTGGCCCATTCAAGCCCTTCCCGGCCTTGGTTGGTGTCGCTGCTTGGAGGTTTGTCACTCACCTTGGCGTCGCCGTCACCGTGAACTCACCGGAACGCTAAACCAATGAGTTTAACTCATTAATCCTCACTTAGTAGGTTAATGACGTTTAAGGGATGTTTAGATTAGTCTAAGTATGTTTAGGTGGTTAGATTAGCTTAGTTAAATGCTAATTAGATTATGTGCATGATTAGATTAAGGGTTGGATTAATTAGTCTAATTATGTAATTATATTAATGTTAATCATGCTTAGAATTTAATTAATTATTTTAATTACTTAATTATTTATTTAAATTAAATAATATTAAATATTATTTAAATTATATTATTTATTATTTAAATTAAAATAATTTTCGGAATTTATTCAATTATTAATTAATTAATATTTTCCAGAAATTATGTCGGGAGAGCCGCTCGATAGAATTTCGGCGATCACAAATGATGTGTTTAGTTTCTGTAATTGAATGTTGTTTTGTGAAGCTGAGTGATGATTTGTGTAATTGTGTGGTAGTTGTGAATTAGTTGAATTATGCAACTAAATACTTTGGTTTGTACAATTGATTGAAAAATTGCCGTGTGAGACTGTGAACTAAATCAAGAGAACCACCGGAGTATGGTTATGCCGAGTGGGGCCATGATCACCACTAAGTCTAAATTTGCCGAGTGGGGCCGTGATCACCACTAAGTCTAAATTTGCCGAGTGGAGCCGTGATTCCACTAAGTATAAATTATGCCAGTGGGGCCATGATGACCACTTAACCCAAATTATGCCTATAGGGCCGTGATCAAGAGTCGAGAATGAATAGTTTGAATGACCGTGTGATAGTCTCGAAGATATGTAATCGACTGAGTCGATTGATTGCTTAGTCAATCTGAATTGATTGGACGATGTGGTTTGTTAGTAATTATGAATTAAACTAACGTATAGGAAGGAACTGAGGTCAAGGTAAGCCCTCTAACTCGTGATTGTGCTTACGCAGCCCTATGGGCGTATTTTCCTCCTAATCGAGTCTTAGGGGGTAGAACTCACTAAGATGTCGTCTCACCCTGTTGTAGGATAACAATTTCAGGTCCTTAGACAGTGGTTGTGGAAAGCTTGAAGTCCCGGAGTGTGGGAAAGTGAAGGAAACAAGATCGGCAAACCTGTCTGACTAGTTAGTTATAGGACAGTTCCTTTTTTATTAAGCCGATACTTTTGTAAGCAACCTGATGTTGTAAATAAACCTGTTAGTTTATAAAGGTTTGTTTTGGTTTGAAAAAGATATGGCCCTTCTTTCCTATCCCAATGTTTTATTGTCTAGGGATTGTTTATATGCTTCCACATGTGTATTAAATTGAATGAGCCGGCGATGCGTCCTGGGACGTCGCTATTAATCGACCAAGGAGGGATGGGCACGTGCTCGGTGGATCGAGGCGTGACAAATTTTGGCTAGAAATTGCTGACGTGGATGGCCGGCGATAACGTGACACTTTTTAAATAATATATTGAATTTTTTTATGGTTTTATCTTCCTCTTTTACTTTTTTGCCTTTTTTTTTTTTGTTGTTGTCGGATATAGGGTCGGCAAGGGTTGCTAGCCAACCCTCGTTGGCCATAGACAAGGGCCGGCAACCCTAGCCGGCCACAAGCAAGGGCCACGATGCCCTCGTCGGCAAAAGTGAGGGCACACAAGCCCTCGCCCAAAAATGGCAAGGCTTGCAATGCCCTCGCCAACCTAGTCGTCAACATTAGCCAACCACAGGTAAGGGCCACGATGCCCTCGGTGGCAAAAGTGAAGGCACGTGAGCCCTCACCCAGAAACAGCGAGGGCCACGACACCCTTGTCGACCTTAGGTGACGGTCCCAAGCAAGGTCACTGCCCTTGCCTAGCCAGATTTGGCGAGGGCATCATGCCCCTCACCATTTTTGAGTGAGGGCTCACATGCCCTCGCTTTCACCAATGGGGGCATGACACCCTCGGCTAGAGCCAATAGCCCTAACCTATGGCCGGTGAGGGTTGCCGGCCCTAGATCAGAAAACCCCCAGAAAAAAAGCAAAACAACAAAAATAAAAACCATAAAAAAAAATTCAAAATATCATTAAAAGAGCACCACGTCAGCATTGGCCATCCACACTAGCAATTTCCAGCCAAAATTGATCGAATGGACTCAATTGACAATAAGTAAAAAAGTTTATGACTGAATTGATAAAATTGAAAAATTTAGGATTGAATTGGCAAAAAGTGCAATAAGTTTAACACTTTTTGCACAATTTTTTTGATATCATTCTCATCTTTACCTACTAGAACTTCAAAATTTAGGTCAACTTTATTTAGAAGATAGCAATTGCGTACTTTAACCTTCACCTTATTTTTATGCCATTGAAGTGAAAATTCCAGTCAAAATATAAGTATGCATAATTTGATTTCCAAAAAATTATGAAATGGCATGATTGCAATTGCAAATGACCTTAATGTCCATATGTATAAGTTTCTAGATCAGTCAAATTTCAAATGTCAAAAAATAAAAAGTTAGAAATAAAAGTCATGTTTGCTTTTTCCATATATGCTAAAAAAAGATCGATTAAATATTTTGAAAACTTTCGATAAAATGTTCAATTTATTGGCCTGATGCTAATAAAGAGTTATATCGAATGATATATCTTCTATACATTAACTGAAGTGAGGTTTCGCCTTGCTTTTACAAAGTTCCATTCCAAAAATTTCCTCAAATAAGATAAAGATCTAAAGCGAAATAAAAAAAAAAATTAATGATACAGTCAATTTCATATCCCTTTCTCACTAATTTTCATCGCAGACACCAACTCATGAAAATCAGAGTCCCCTATCGATTTAATGTAAACAAATGAGGTTGCATATATGCCTTATACTGCGGAATGTGAAGCCGTCTAGACCTCTCTTTTAGCGTGCCTAGGGCTTCTATATGCATTTCATCTTTATCCCTTAGGCCTGTGAGTCGGTCCCGTCAATTTTATAGGATTTATTTCTAGTTTATTCTTATTTAAAAAATAATAATAATAAGGCCTCTGTACAAGGCCGGAATCCCACGCCGCTTAGGAATACACAGTTAAAGTAAGATTTCGTACACGTCTGGTTCCAAGAAAGGTGAAACCGTCTGGCCCTCCTCTTTTCGTCGTGTCTGGAATTTCTGTGTGCATTATATTTAATTCACTTTACCTAAGCTTCTCACCTACAAAAAACATTATCCAAAACCGAGCATTGTAACTCTCCACCTTCTGACACTCCGCTGCTCTTCTTCCATCATCTGCAGGTTCATCTTTTTGCTTTGTCTTTCACAAGTTACTGCAAGCATCAATCTTTCATATTGAAAAATATCCACTTATTTAGTTGTTTTTATTTATTGCATGAGTTTTGTTAAATGAAATCAAGCAAGGCAATGGTTGGTCCCAAATCCCAACCTTTTGTCAACTACTTAATTGATTGTTCACATTCATTACCACTTATGTTGTTGTACATACATGATCCGTCCAAAATGGAATTCCAGCGAAAGAGTTATTATTAGGTCCTAAGTTAGCCTGTCGAATCTATAAAATTTGAAAATTGTGTCCTTCACAAATGTGCTAACTTCAAACGGCTTGTACAGCGTATTCTGATATCCGATTGAATTTTTGTTTTGACGGCTTGTATGGGCATATGGAAGTTTCTACGTTCTGGGTATTTTCAAGAAATTTTCATATATTTTGCTATTCTTTGGAAATTTCAAATAATGATGGAAAAATAAGAGTATTTGAAATCCGGCTCTACTCTATGGCTGAAAATGTTATCTTTTCCATTATCGATGATGGAAAAATATTATACATTGAGTTTTGTATATCGTGACATTTTGAGGAGTGACCGTATAAATACGGAAGTTTCAAAAAAAAAAATATAAACTTTTTTTTTTTTTTATCTATATAGGTAGTATCTATTAGAAATTTACATTTTTTTTATAAACCCTATATGTTATTTATTTATTTATTTATTTATGCTTCTCAACAATTATTCACGGCATTTGAATCTTTGTTCGAGTTTATGGACTGAAGTAATGCATTTAAGGACAATTTTCCAATTTTATCATAATTGGGCTCTTTTTTAGGTAATTTACGATTTGTGGAATTCATATCATTAATGTCCCCGTCGGCCGAGAAAATTTTATGGGTATTTTTTGGTAATTTTTGCTCAAGAATATTAAATATTATACTTGACTCGTTTGTTTTGCGGAAGATAAATGATTTGAAATTATTAAAAAATAATCATTTAAATCGCTTGAAACAATTATAACATCAATAATATTTTCATTATTAAAAAAATTATATCAAAATATATTCATAGATGATAAAAAAAAATTAATTAATCATTTTGTAAGCGATGTTATACTTATTTTTATGAAAATATTTTTCTGAATCATTTTATTTCTGCGTAACAAATGCACTACTATGATTCCTTGGTGGTGCCGGGGATACTACTTCATGAGATTATATGAATTCATGATAGCTAGAGTTCAGATAAATGGTGCTTTGCCTTTGCTAGGAATTTCTACAATAGCATATTTGTAACCAATAATATATTAGTTGCACAAACTTGACAAATTCAAGGTAGTGGTATACAGTCTTGTGAAATTTAGCCCCTAGATGAATTCACTTTGGCAATTTTATAGATATTTAACTTATAGAGATAAGTACACTCTATGTTTGAGTGCTAAAACTTTCAAAATATGTAATCAAGTCCTAAAATTTATCAAGTTTGTGCAATTAATTCCTCCCATTAATTCTATTGATTTAGCAAATGGAAAATACCAACGAATAATTTTTTTTAATGTTTTCTTAATAGAGATAAATACACTCTATGTTTGAGTCCTAAAACTTCCAAAATATGTAATCAAGTTGTAAAAATTTGTCAAGTTTGTGCAACTAATTCCTCTCGTTAACTCCATCGGTTTGGCTAATGGAAAATGCTGACAATATTTTTATTTTTTTTTATATTTCTCTCTGCTGAGTGAACTAAAAAGTTTCTCTCAGCAAGCTACAATTGCTTACTTCCTCTCTTGCTCTGGTGCGGCGTCTAGAGTCCTGGCCACGATCGCTTCTTGGCACGAGCCACTTCCTGTACTCAACCAAGACATTGATTGCCTCTAGTGGCTGGGTGACCAGTTTGGAGTTTTTTCGGCTGCATCGGCTTGGAACATCATTCGGCCAAGAGGACGATCTAGGCCTTGGGCCTCTTTTATCTGGAACCACACGCTATCCTCTCGTTTCCAGTTTCATCTATGGCTAATCACTAGAAATAGACTGCCCACACAAATAATGTTACTTACTTATGGCAGAATCCCGGATGCTAACTGTGCTTTTTGTGTGTGTCATCCTAATTCTGTCAATCACCTCTTCTTTAGGTGTCGAATTACTAGTGCTCTTGCTATCTTTTGGGCTACTAGATGTAACCTTGCTTGGCATAATAGTTCGTAGTTGGATAACCTTCACTAGGCCATCAAGTACTTATATGGAAACTCCTTCTACCACACTCTTGCTCGATTCGCATCTGGAATGAAATGAATAATATCCTCTTCCGTGATCACAAACTTTTTCTGCTGGCTTTGAAGAAACGCCTAGATAAAGTTGTCAGAAACAAGGCTATCACCTTCCAACAGGTGCTGGATACCCTAACCAATAGGAGGATGCAACAGAGCTGGAGCCTTAGCCCATCTATCTTTTCAGCTTGAGCTTCGGCTTTGCCTTGTTTTTTCTCTTTATTTGGCCGAGGTTTGTTAGCCTCTTGGTTTTCCTTTTTGGTTACCATGAAACCCTTGTACTCTTATTGACATTTTCTAATGTCACCATGAGTGCAAGTTCCCTCTATTGGTGTCAGGTCTCCTTCCTTTTGTAAAGTTCCTTTTTGGGGTTAAAGTTAATATATACCTTACTTTTACCAAAAAAAAAAGTTTCCAAGCAAAACAAATCACAAAAAACTATAAAACAAAACAAAACTAAGAAAACAAAAGATCAGATCTATCATAATTTCAAAAAATAATCAGCAGCCAACCACTGAAACCGTCAATGATAGGCACATATTGAGATCTTCCTTCCAAAAGCTATGGTTTCCATCCCCATACCATACAGAGACAACAATATGGTGAACCACCACAAATTGAATGCCTCTAAGGAACTCCCACATCTATATTTAAATCAAGAGGACAAAAAAACTTCACCGAATCTAAATCGGGAGAGGAAAACTTCTTCAAGCAAATATATTCACCATAACAAGCAAAGAAAAGTAACAACAACGAACGAAAGAAGACATCAAAACAAGCGAGCGAAAACAACTCCCAAATTAGATCAGGAGAGAAAATCAAAGCCTACAACCCCTATCTTCATGCTCGGATGGATGGCTATCCATTGGAGGACGTGAGAAATTACTGCAAATAATCGATTATCCTCGTATCCAAATCGACCCATTAAGAGAATAATATAAGTAATGGATATTTTGATGTGGATTTGATATAAGTTATTCATCACGACATGATTTCTTTAAAAAGTATGAAGTATAATTAACTTATTTTGACATTCATAGAGAGAAGAGGAAAATAATTAACGAGAGGCAATGCGACACGACATCTCATGGCAATTTAGCATATAAAAGACTATCTGATACATTAAACCAGAGCAAAACTTCAACTACAAAATGCATCCGCAAATTCCCAACGGAATTCCAAATGAAGAAAAACAGGAATATCTCTTCAAGCACTCTTATCAGCCTTGGCAGCAGTTGCGGTGGCTTGTCCTCTGAGCTGACCAGTCCACCGAGCGGCTATGAGACCAACCTTCTGGCCGGGTGGAGCATCACGCCTGACTGTGCTCACGTGACCAATGTGTTGGTGGTTACCTCCTCCGTGAGGATGCTCAACTGGGTTCATGGCCACCCCACGCACCTTTGGCCAGCAGTTCCTCTTCACTCTGAACTTGTGGTAAGCGTTGCCAGCCTTGAGAAGGGGCTTCTCAGTTCTTCCTCCACCACCAAACTGCCCAATAATCGCTAAACAGCCACTTGGCACAATTTTCTTCGACCCGGATGGAAGCTTGATTCTGAAGTAACATAAGACATCAGTTCACTTTCACACAACTCAAAATTGTAGCAAACTCAGTTTGGTGCACTAGTGGATATGTTGCAGTATATCAAAATATGAATCAGCAAGAACATTGTAGTTTCGTTAGTTCTGTTGCCAATGTACTCAGCGGAGCAAGAGCACACCGGAATTCGTGTGCACAAATCATGTCAACTCAACTTCACATTTCAGAGAACCAGATCAATTAACTTATCTTCGCATAATTGTGGGTTGTGAAAGACATGTAAACAAAATGAGCCAAAATCGCCACATAACTGGACCAACCAGCAAATATGATGAACAGAAGTTTCAGTCACAAATACAAGATAGAAACAACATCAGATCAGCATCGAGAAAGTCATATCAAAGCATTCGAGCAGCCTGATGTCAAGAGCCCCTTCAGATAACTACTACAACAAATTAAGCAATTCGGAAATCTAATCCCTATCCCATATGGGGATGTCAGACCTCTGTGATAAATACCATAGATTGCACCACAACTTGTTGCACCAGAGCAATACTGAGAACAATCACTTCGCAGCCCTACATTGAAGAAATCATAAACTTAAAGTAATGCAAGCATAATCACAATGAAGCAAGGAAAAACCATGAAATCATAAATAATAGTTGGGAAGAATTAGTGGCATTTGCTATCTGGGCAAAACTGCAATCATAACTTCGGATCTGCCACGCTCACTCAAATCATAATATCTTGCTCACTCAAATCATAATATCTTTTTTAATGGGATGGCATGGACTATTCTCCTGTAGTTTAACTCCTAGCGACCATGGATAACTCCACAAAACATGCATTTGACAAAATAAAAGGGCTAGATAGTGACAGGACTCCATTAAACCTGATCGATGCACATCTGACGTCAAAGGTAGAGAGACTAAAGCTTCGAACTTCATCTTCAGTAACAACTGAATGTTTCATATACGTTCATTTATCAAATTCCAGCAACATAATCTTTCTTCCAAATCAAATCAAGAACAAATTGTCTCAGGTACATGAAAAGAGTTAGATTCATCCATATTCCAGCTTCACGAATACGGCTAAAGTCCCGTAGATTTCTAAGACAGAAGCAGTATAGCAGGCAGACTCCATCGAATGAGCAGATGCGAACAATTCGACGAAACAGCAACGATAAAGCTTTACAAAAGGCAATCATAATAGGAACTGAGATTGGGAAAGAATAACGAGCGCGAGGTCAGATGGAACCAACCGAGATCGCCGCCGCGCTTGGCGGAGCTGCAGTCGGAGAAGCGCGAGGCGAGGTCTCGAACTTGGCCTTGCCGGCGATGACGTCCTCCTGAGGGCCTTGAGCTGCGAGACGGCGCTCGCGGGTGGTGCTGCGGATGACCCTGCCCTCCGGATCCTTCCACGAGGCCTTCCTCCGGGAGCCCTCGTGCTTGATGAGGGATGTGCGACGCGCGCACCTGGCTCCCCGCCCCCGCCGCCGCCGCCGCCGCCGCCGACGACATCTTGGCCTTCGTCCTGTGCTTGTCCCTGAGGCTGCCGGACTTTGCGGCGGATGGATCGGCCGACGAGGTCGTTGAGGACGACGGTCTCTTCCTCTTGCGATCGGCGGACTTTATTTTGGCGGAGGCTGGAGACGACGGCGACCTCGTTCTGCTCCCTCGCTGCTTTGGAGCGCGGTGGCGAGCTCGGTGGAGATGGAGAGAGTCGAGGAACGGTGGGGTTGGCCATTTATATCTGATGAATTTTTCAACATTTTTTCTTACCTAGTAGGAATGAAGACGTCATTGAAAATAATCATCCTTTATAAACTTTTTCAATCAACTCATCTTTCGACCAAAAAAAAAAGTATGAGCAATCCAAGTTCAAATTTTGTGCTCCTTTATTCTGCGAAGAATGACTGATTTAGAAATTATTTTTTTTAAAAATAACTACTTATCTCCATTATAAAAAAAAAAATAGCGAAATTTTTTCATTGCTTATGAAAATGTTTGATATTTTTATTAACTAATTGTTATTTTTAAAATATATATTTAGGTAAATATTTTTCAAATCAAATATTTACTGTGAAACAAACAAAACTTTAATAAAATCCTTAGTTTTTAAGAATGCTACTCTATATTTTAAAAATATTTAAAAATCAAATCATGCATATTAAATCACACATCTATGTAATAATTAAGCTTTTAGAATGATCGACGGTGAATTCACAGAAAAATCCCGCTCGTGCATTTGAAGAGTGCACAATTTTGCCTCATGCTTACCGGTAATCTATAGTCAGAAACGATGATTGATCGATGCCAAATCCTCATTGAGCCAGCCGACCGCCATGTCCGGTTTCTAAAACCAAATCGAAGCACTCTTTTTCTTGTTTGATCGATCCTACTATATTTACTTTTTACTCTAACTCTCACCTCAAACTTTTACTTTGCCTTATTGCAAATTATGAATCAAACCCACACTTAAAACTAAATCGTCCCCCCACCCCCCGAATAAAGTGGGGATTCGAACCCCCTACCTCCCCTTTCATGTTGAAATGGTGGATACTGGGGCAAACCTCAGTGGTTCAGTCAAAGCACTCTACTAGGCTCTCAAAATTGACAAGTCTCTTACAGTTGAATTTACACGGTATGTCTAGTATGTCTAGTTGTCTACAAAGTCTACACTTCAGCAGGTCCAACCGTTCCGACTACAATAAAAATGAGCGGTAGCATCACCTTCAACGTCGTGCGCATTCACTTTGATTCCACGATTAGCCTCCGCAGTTTTCATTATTTGGCGCGGAGGGAGAGAGAGAGAAGCGAGGCCTAGTAATATTGAACATGATCAGCAGGACGATCTTCTTGCCAGAAGTGCCACAAGAAAACTTACATGGGATTTGATAAACATATTGCAGGCATCAAAAGATGGAGAGAGAGAGAGAGAGAGAGAGAGAGGAGAGAGAGAGAGAGAGAGAGAGAGGCCTAGTAATATTGAATATGATCAGCAGGACGATCTTCTTGCCAGATGTGCCACAAGAAAACTTACATGGGATTTGATAAACATATAGCAAGCATCAAAAGATTGTAACATCTACAGGACAATTACAGTTGCACGTCTTATCAATATTTATCTTGTTTCCTCTCAAAAGTTGAATTTATAGCTCCTAGCGCGGAATGGACTGATGAATTTGTTGTCATCTGAAACAAATGATATATTGTTTAATCTAGGAACTAAACATTTCTCAAGAGAGCCAACTTTTCTGATGATATCACCAATCTTCGCATCGATCTGCTTTTGAATGTGAGGTGGGCAAAGCTCAGCTGCAAAACTGTTCAATTTTGCAGCCAAACTTGATTTCTGAAGTTCGTCTTCAGGCAGGTTTCCCATCAGCTGGAGGATGAGTGGTTTCTGCTTGAGCTCGAATTTCTGCATATTTCATTGTATGGGAATTCTTGTAAAAAATTCTGGTGTGAAGAGACTATTTCCAGTTCCTTGTGACCAACAAAAGCGCCAGATGGTACAATTGAAAATTCATATGGAGTGATGCATTTCTCAGGCAACGAGCCAAAGATTTCAGAGATGTCTGCAACATGCATTCTAATTGCAAGGCAAAACCAAATTAAACAACTAGAAGAGCCATAACATGCTGCAGAGAAGCCGAGGAAACAACCTTTCAACTTGATCACAACAGATTTAAATTGACAATTCAGACCTAAGCAAATTAATAAACAGGTGGACCTTTTTCTCTTCCAACAGAACCAGCAGCAAAGCACTTCCTTACACATCAAAAACACCTAGAATGTTTCACAGATCATTGTCATGGCAAATCAAGACAAATCAAAATAGTTGGAAGCACCAGATCCCCAAGTTAATTCCAGTCCTTTGGAGGATCCATGCATGGAATAAATTACTTATAACATATTTGGATTGCAGGTATTTATATAGCATTTGGCTGAGGGAGCACATCATAAGCAGCCAGCAATGAATGAGGGACTGCCCTAAATATGGAAAGTTCTTCAACCTCACTCGTTGTCAGTTGAGTCAACAAAAAGTGAGGGCAATATTACTACGTTCAGAATTTACCTACCAATTTTACTCCAACAAGAAAGATAGGATGGTTAAGGCGGACACAATGTAATGAGAGATGTAGACAGGTGCAAGTTCAGAAATACCTATTCGGACATACCCACTTGATAATCAGCCAATTAATATTCTGACCTAATGAGTTAATGATGACTGGTGAAATCAATTTTCTGATAGGTACACTTTCAAGTAATAATGTGCAGTTCCCAATTTCTTAACCTGATGTTCAGGCTCTGCATGATAAAATGTTTCAAGATGTTGAATCTGAGTAGTGACAACACTGCTCTTGGACTTGCTTTGCTCTCTTTCTTTGCTAAGGGCTGCTAGCCTGGACTCTTCAGTTCCATTTGTGAAGATAATTGACCTGACAACAAAATTTCATCAGTAAATATTAGGTAGACACAGAGCAACATAACACATATCCTAATTCTGATCAACAGGAAAACTTTCCACGCAAATAATTGCCGTCACCTGTACTGGTTACCAACATCTGGACCTTGCCCAAGAACTTGCCTTGAATCATGACTAGACCAAAAGACATCCAAAAGTTGCCTGTAACTGATCAATCTAGGATCATATTCCACCTGTGGAGCAGCATTCACAAAAACAAAGCATGAGTAAATATTGATACCAACTAGCAATTTTCTTGTAATTAAAAGATTAAGTTCCAATTAGGAATACTTAATAGTGATGTTTACAAGAACCAAAAACCATAGACATACTGAAGTCTACTGAAGTCTAGAAACTCTCGTGCTCAAAAGAGAGGATTTATAGAAAAAAATTTCTCGCCAACCTCCTCCTCCTTCCCACTACCCAAAAGGAAAAAGAAAAAACAACAAAAGACAAAAGAAAGGGGAGAGTCAAAACAATGCTTTCTTTTGATAGAATCTCAGTTTGAATCCTGGTTTACCCCTTCATGCTAACGGGGGTTCACATCCAAAATCTGCTTCTGCTTGCTCAAATCCTAACCTCTCATATGCCCTCTGTCCCCAACAAAATTCTCATAATTTATGGATGACTGCTGACGAGCTTGGCATTCACACAAGTAACTTTGACAAGCCTCCTGACCTCCTTTAAAGAAACATTAGTGGCCAAGATGCATCGATCCAAAATGATTGACATGCACAAATCAGACTGATCCTCAGAGGAAAGCACAAGAATAATCCAGCACCGTTCACTTCATCAGCAAATCAAAAATGATGAAAATGCAAACTTAGAGGATCAAACATTCAATATCACCTCTCTACGTCTTTTGTCAATTTGTTTATCAACCAGACACTAGGAGACTGACAGGAACCTATTCAATTGATCACAAGCAACCAAAATGCAATCTTTCACCCTTTTCACAGACTCGAAACTCTGACGTTTCATCAAGATAAAGCTGAAACTACCACCTGGCAGCGGCATCTGATGCTTAATGCTGGATGACCATAGTGAACAGTGTCGTCGATTATTAGGAAGCAATTCTAAGAGACATGCTAATAAAGGTGCAAGGAAACAACAATGTGAAGGGCAAGATTCTGAAACCGAAAGAAACAACAACAACGGCATCCACACTAGTTGACAAATGATAGCTAAGCATCTCCGATCATTGAAACTACACACTCAAGTCGATAGCACCATCAGCTTCCGATCTGTACAATTCCAACGTTCTTCCGTCTCCTATTCAATCGCAATTACACGCAGGGAACCTCCTCGTAGTAGCTCCATAACACAAAACCGAATCAAAGACCCGCGAAGAAAACTACCTGAACGCATTCGGCGTGATCGCGCAAGCTCCGGTACTCGGGATTGGGCTTGGAGCCGCCGGCGTAACCGACGGCGGTCCGGACGACGCCGTCGAGGCAACCGAAGACGGCCTCGGACCTCCAGAAGCTCCCGAGGGCGAAGACGGCGGTCCTCGAGGGCTGGTCCGGGAAGCCGGCGGCCGGGTCGGGGATCCGATTGGCGAGCCTGATGCACTGGGCGCCGCCGAAGAACGAAGCGAGGACGACGGCGAGGGTCAAGAGATTGGGCGGAGAGAGAGGGACGCTTCTCGAGAGGCGAGTCGAGTGGTTCCCGGAGAGCGCCCGCGATCGCGAGAGCTCTTCCATGGCATCGCGGCCGTGCAGCGCGAGCGGAGCGTCCGCAAAGTGGGAGGGGGAGGAGCGATTGGATCGGGTTACGGATCTGCCCGTTTTTCCAAATATTCCTTTTATTTTCTTATTATTATTATTATATTTTAAGACGCTTTTTTTTTTTCACCACATTTCCAGACTTAACCAAGGATTTTTTTTGGGGTAAATCCCAGGGCTTTTCGGGTGATTTGGTGACGCCTCTAGAATAAGTTATTTTTTTAAATAAATGACGATATTTTTTAGTGTTCGACCCAAATTCAAAAATGAACTTGAAAATTTTCAGTTAGTGTCGATTAAAGCTCCTAGTAGACTGTAAATGGGCCAAAATGAGCACACACCATCTCCTTCTTGTAATTTTGAGGAACCTGCAGCAAAGTAGCTAAATTTTCTTCCAACCTTGTCTGAATAAACCGATGCTAAGAATTGTGGCCTTTATGCATCTTGTTCGTTCACTCTCTCAAAAAGGCTGCCTAATTAGATGTCACCGCTGATCACTCAAGTGTTTAGATCTCAACCTTAGTTCATTTAAGTGTTATGGGAAAAGAAAGAAGCAAGTTTGGGTTTTTACTTTTATAAATTTGGCTTTTCTTTTTTATTCAAAACTTTTTTGGACAAAAATATCCTTGTTTCAACCACGGACAAAGTCACATGCTTGCCAACTAGTAAGTTCAGACTTTTATTTGAAATAATATTGACTCTAGGCCATTTTTTGAAAAAATAACCCCACTTCAACTATTATTTAGAATTTTCCATCGGAAATTTTGAACAATGATGGAAAAATAAGAGTAGTTAAAATCTCGTTCTACTATGTGGCTAAAAATGTTATCTTTTTCAATAAAGTTGATGGGAAAATATCATATATTAAGTTTTTCACATTGCGACATCTTGGGAGAGTGGCCGTATAAATGCGGGAGTTTTAAAAAAACATGAACTTTACTATCTATCTAGTATTTACTAGAAATTTACATTTTTTTTTTAGGATGAATCCCATCCATGATTTTTATTTACGTTTCTCAAGATTTATATACGGCATCTGAATCTTTCTTTGAGATTAGGAACTAAAGAAAGTAATGCATTTAAGGATAATTATCTAATATGATCGTAAATGGGCTCTTTTGGTAATTTTCTCTTAGGAATGTTGACGCTTGAATTTTTGTCCACCATTCAGGTATCCATTTTTTTTGCAAAAATAAAAATACAAAAAGGTAAAAAAAAAATAATATATATATAGTAATAAAAAAATAACGAAAAACATATAAACTAGGAAAATAGACCAAAAAATAAAAATTCGGTGGCCCATCTATACCAGGCCCGGTTCCTTTAGCAAAATTTTCGGCCCACCTTTTTACATCTCTTTGGGCTCAATTTTCTCTTTTTTATTTGTTTACTTTGGGCCTAGTAGTAGTTCTTTCTAGCCCATTCGAATTTACATAGGCGTAGCCCCTTTCTCATTCATTTCCTTCTTCTCCTCGACGCTCGCGGCTGGGGGCGTGGAGTGCGTGACCGTGACCAAGCGTCCGTGAGGAACGAGTAGATGAGAAACGAGCCGGTGACGGAAGCAGATCCAAGAGAATTTAGCTGGTTGAGTCTGTAAGCAAAAAACGGAAAAAGATTCGCTTGGAGGGAGGACGTTGGCTGAAGAAGGTGCTCGCACAAACGAGAGAGAGCTCGGTGGGGAAAAAAAGAGCGAGGAGAAAAACAGAGAGAAAACCAATGGCAAGAGCTCGCCGGAGGAGGGGTATTCGAGAGGAGTGTCCGGATCCCCTACGAGGATCACCGGCGAATCCTTCACCCCCGGCCGCCGTGCTTTTTCTTTCGCTTGTCGTCGCCGGAGTTTGATATCTTCGATTAGGGACCGCCGTTTCCGAGAATTCCCCATTTCTGCAATCCTTACCTTTCACACTTGAGCGCTGAAATAAGATGAATCTCGCTCGAGCTTCTTCCAATATTGCCGATCACACATCGTTCCCAAACCAGGTGAGTCTTCTCTCAGACGTGCTCTGCATATGCTCTGTTTTGGCCGGGAGCGAGGCGCTCGATTTAAGCGACGAGATCGCGAGAAAATCTGGATATACTGGTTTGTTGCTGAATAGCACGATTTGCACGCCAACTGCTCTATAAAATGCTTCAATGAAGAACGGAACTCGAATCTTTAAAATCGAAGCTTAGACCTTCGTTATCTGCGTGATTTGTTCTAATATTATTGTCCCGATACTGAAATCGTCGTTTTCTTTGATTTTCGGGTCGCATCGTCTGAGTCGGCCATGAACTTCTCGCCGGAAAAATCCATCCCCCTCACCGTAGGGGCCCGTGGTTTGAGGCCGCCCTCGGACTTCTCGCCGGAAAATCCATCCCCTTCGCCGGAGGAGCTCACGGTTTGAGGCCGCCCTTGTTTGTCCGTTCCCCTTTGTTTTGATGTGCATATCTCTGTTTGCTAGGCTAGGATGGATAGATTTGTGTTAATATGCGTCCCGGCGACATAGGAATCGCCGGTCAGCTAATGATCGGCGGAGATCGGCACCGATCGGAGTGGATGACGGAGGAGTGTGGTGGCTGGACCTTTGGCTGAAACGCATCAGAAAAATAAGGGAGGTTCGGGTGAAGTAGAAGGGAAGTTGAAGAAGATGGCTCGCGAGGAAGATGTTGTGTGGAAAAATAATAGTAATAAAAAAGGAGAAAAAAATGGAAAATAGAAAAATAAAATAATAAAAAAAGAATAGAAATATGGGCTGGGGTGTTAATAAAAGCTGAGCTGAAAATGTGGGCTAAGTCCGTTTGGATTTGGTCTAGATTTAAGGACTGGGTTGATTTTTGGTGTGGGCTAGCGGTGGCTTTCGGCTGGGCTTTGGATTTTTAGGAATTGGGCTCATTGGTTGAGCCCAGCTAAGCCTAAGACCAGAAGACCCAACCTGGACTATTAGGGCTACTTGTTTGATAACGTGCCAACCAGTGCCTGAATATATCCTTTTATTCTCCGGGAAAAAAAAAATAGAAATCCTTTTGATAATTATTTTATTCTTTGGAGTACGAAAAAATTACTTCTTTATTATCATGAACAACTTCATAATCAAGCAAATCATGTTCTTTCTTTTCTTTTCTCTTCTTTTTCATCTAGCCGATTGCAAAGATATAATAAAATTGTGAAAAAATTAAAATAAAATTTGAAAAATATAATAAAATTGTAACATAAAATTATATTAAAAATATGATAATTATATAACAAAATTTTTTTTTAATATATAAATAAAATAATTTTAAAATTAAATAAAATAAATTTTAAAAAATCAAGAGAGAAAAATATTATAAAAGTATTAAAAATAAAAAATTTAATTCACAAAAAAATTTAAGGCCTATAATAAACACATTTATTTTCGGAAAAAAGAAATTTTGGACGGTTATCAAACACCTTCAAATATTTAGAAATTCGCCTAGAACAAAATAAAAAAGAATCATTTAAGGTAGAACTTGTTTCCAAGAATCTGAAATGGTTATCAAATGCACTCTTAGAGTTAGGTCAACAAATCGGCCCGGATCCAAAACTTGGTTTGAAACCTATTAAAAAACATAAATTTCTTTAAAAATATTTAAAAATTAAGAAAATTTAAAAAATTTTAAGAAATACATTCCAAAATTCTTTAAAAATTAGAAAAGTCGGAAAAATTTGAAATCCTTGGAAAAAGCTTTAAAAAATTAGCTTTTCGAGTAGTTTTGTTTTAAAATGACCACAAATGTCGAGAATGTATGAGTTACAATGGAAATTCGCTCTAGTTCATTTACCGAATGGTTTTCTAGTTACTTTTCCGTTAGACAATGTTCACATACGGGTAGATTAACATTAGTGAGTGATTCTAAAGACATTCTTTAGCTAACTTTTGCATTCTTTATAACCCAATGTGACATAATCTAGCATGTCAATTATTTGCATTAATCTCAACATTACTAGAAGATGCAATTAAAGAAAAACAACTATCGACATTAACATTGTACCGATCATAGTCAATGTCTAATACCATAAAACCATTCAATACATGACCTAAACCATAATAAACTGTTCCAAACAAAATGTCAATACAATCACCGTGGAAATTCAATACATAAACTAAGCTAAGAAGAACAACTATGGAGATCAAGTTCTATCGAAATTTGGAGCATAGAGGACATCATGTAGGAATAAGCTTCAACCACCATGTAAAATTAATTTACATTACCTTTCACTTCAACTCTTGAGTTATTCTCACCATATATCCATATTCTTCCAGGCTGTATCCGGCAATACTTCACAAATGTTTCTCAGTCTCTAACTACATGGTTTGTTGCTCATGAGTCTACAGTCCACATTAAATGGGATTCAGCAAGTATTACAATGTTAGAAACAAAAGCATTACATAAAATAATAGAGTAATATGGTACCTCTTTCGACTCAGTGCATTCATGAGCAAAGTGACCCATCTTGCCACAATTGTAGCACTTTATCTTGGTCTTGTCTTTCTTTCCACTACACTTCTTGCATCGGAAGGTCTTAGCCATCTTAGGTGCCTAATCAGTCTTCTTCCCTTTGTTATTGAATTGCTGATTCCTTTTGCGCTTGAAGCTCCAAGCTTTGCACGAACTCGATTCAGCAACATAAGCATGGGTAGAAGATCTTGCAACCTCTAGATGCTCATCCTCTAATTCCAAATGACACGCTATATCATTAAAAGTGACAATATTCTCATTATGCGTCATATTGATCTTCATATGCTCCCAATTGTTAATAAAAGACTTTATAATAACCTGAACTTACTGTTCATCAATAAGGGAGTGACTTACTGACTTAAGCTCATAAATCATGTTTGACATTTCCCGAAGATGCTGCCTCATTGTTACATTTGGGCGCTTTGATATGTGTCAAACTTGATAGTGAGTCTCCTCAACTTAGTAACATATGTACCTTAAAACTTATCTTTTAAGGCAACCCACATTGTTTGAGCTTTATTATAACTTTCAAACTCACATATGAGATCATCTTACATACAACTCAGCAACGTGATACGAGTAATATTATTTTTCTTTTTCTAAGCTTGATAAGCTTCTAGATCTCTCATGTGTTAAGCTGAAGTTCCATGCTTAGGGTCGTCAATGGTGTGGTTGAAGATTTTCAAAACCTCTTGCTCTTCAAGGATGTACTGAACCTTTCGGTGCCAAATATCATAATTGTCACCGTTAAGCTTTTCACCCTTATTGAAGTCAGCCACAATAGTCTTTGATGCTGAAGTCATAATCAATTGATATAATACATTAACATAATAAACGCAGAATCAACACTATCACATTTTTCAAAGTAACACACATATTTAATTTGCAGTATAGACAAACTAAATTAATGATAATTAAAAAAAAAACACGGAAACGAAAGTTCACTATATTCCCAATCAACTTCTATATACGATTGTTCTATTATCATTAATTAGTTTAATTTACGCAAATTTTAAGTTCTATGTGAGAACTCATTCGAATTCTTCCAACCAACAAATTTCCACTAGAAAAAATAATTATATGACCTCATGTAATTTTTACATTTTCATTAACACAAAAGGTATAGCATGATGTGAATCAACGTACAAAAACAATTATGCAGCAACTATAATCAAAACTGTAATTCAACATGTACCGAAAAAATCAAAATTTCCAATCTTTGTTCAAATTTTCTTGGAACTAGAAAATTGCAAGCATATTAAACTATATACATGCTATTATCGAACTAAGCTCTACACAACATATATGATACCATTTTCATGTAGGCTAGCCTTTGTATTTCCAAAACCATAAGAAAATACAAGCTAAAAATTGAATAAACAATGCATTTATACCCAAAAAATACGCGTACTTAGAGTTTCGTACACATTTTTATACCTTTAAAAAACCTGTTGCGACCAAAATTTCGAGTGCATCACCTAAAATTAGGCTAATGGATTGCTAAGTCTAACTTAGTTTGAGCTCTCCCAAGCCCATACCAATTCGCGACTAGCATACAAAAAGAGAGTTGCCACTAATCAGTTTACGGTAGGTCGATTAGACACCTAAATAAAATAACGGGAGAATTATTTTACTTCTATGAAGCAAAGACTTTGGGTACGGGGACTTAATTACGTAAGATTTCTCTAACGCCCTTTCGGTACCTTTCTCTTTTATTTTTGAAAAATGTTTGGAAGCATCTTGAATTGATTTTGATTTATCTTCATAACATGTAAGGTTATCATGCAAGTGTGCAAACCACCAATTTAACACTTAAGAAAGCAAATAAAAAGATGCAAAACTTACCTTATAACAACCATCTGCAGTGTTAAAATTATAATTCACATCGACAATCCTAAATATGATTTCTAATTAACACGCCATCACTCAATTTTTATTTTCACGTTTTAACGAGAATATAATCTATATGTAACGCAATGCTTCTAATCTAATATGAAATGATATGGCATGGCAATATGTCCTAAACTATATGAATGAGTAAATTTTTTTAATGATTTCCTAATGAACATGCAACAATTTAATATGCAATCTAAATTAACCAAAATGACCCAATCTTAATGACGAACAATTTCTAATTAAATGAATCTAGCAATAATCACTAAATGACGTGCATTTCACGAACCTAATTCTATATGACGTGCAGATGATTTTTAATTTTATTTAATAAGTATGCAATCTATCATAATATGCAATGACATGCAAAGAATGCCCTAATTCTAATTTTTCTTTTCCTTTTAGGAAATTCGAAATTAAAATTGCTTAGTAATTAAACGTGCAATTCAAATTTAAAAAAACACTAACATCCTAAGTGAATGTATTTTATATATTTTTTAAATTCGCAATAAAATCCCTATTCCAAATATGCAAGATTATAAGAAATATTATGAAACAAACCTAATCTTAATTCAAACATTTTTTTTTTAGATTTTTTCTTTTACGAAAATAAAATTGATTCAACCAACACGACGGCAAATCAGACAAAATATGATTGATATCCATATATTGGCGAACTATATCTTGCACATGAGATCGGGTTGGTCAATTTTTAAATAAATCGTGAATCGGACCTCGGACGTGAGATCGGATTGTCAATTTTGCAAGAGATTGCGAGTCAGATTTCGGATGCGAAAATCGGACTGTTAATCCCTAATTTGAGGGGCTATTTCATGTCGGAATCTCAATCATATATTAAGGAATAATTCTACTAAAAACCGAAATAAGTAAAATAATAATAAACAATAAAAAACAAAGTAAATAAAAAACTACCAAATTGATTTTTTTTTTCTAAATAGGGCTTGGCAGATGTGGGTACTCGGCCAAGGGTGGCTGGAGGGAGTGGGGGTCCGGCAAGGGCGAATCGGTGGCAGGCGGACCAGCAAGAACGGGCAAAGGCTGGTGATGGCGTCGCGGTTGGGCTGCGGCATTCGGACTCCGGCAAAAGGGCATCGCGGATAGAGGACTCCGGATGCGGGCGTCGTGGGCGGAGAGCTGCAAATCCGGCTCGGGTGGTCGCTTGGGTGGAGGGCTGGCTGAAACGGTGCGGCGAGGATTCGGACAAAGCAAGGACAACAACAGATCATCGGGCGAGGATGGAGCGGCTCGACTCGCTCGGGTTGCTGGTGGAGCGGCATTAGCAGGGAAAATCAGCGTCGCAGGGGGTCGCAGTGACGGTGGCGTGACGAGTGAGCGGCAGGAAACGTCGGAGCCCTACAGGGGCGTTGCGGTGGTGGGTGGTCGTCGGACAAGCGAGTAGTAGCGCGGGCGGAGCAGTAATGCAGAGGTGTAGGCGCGGCATAACGAGGATCGAGGCGCGACGGCGGGGTTGCTGCTTCGGCGTCGGGGCTCGGCGGCTGGCGAGCACGACGAGCGACGTGCCACACCTGGCCCGGCGCGGCGGTCTTGGGTCGCGAGCAAAAGGGTCAACGACCGTCTCATTTTCTTCCTTCCCCCTTCTTTCTTTTTTCCTTTTTTTTCTTCTTCTTTTTCTCTCTCTCCCATACCCTCTCACGTCACTCTCTCTGTCTCCTCTCTCTCTCTTGCTGCACTTTTCCCTTTGCTACCTCTTTGCCTCACTTTTGCTTTTTCCTTCAACTTTTCCTCTCCTTTCTTGTGTTTCTTTTCAAAGGACCGAAAGGAAAAATCAAAGGTAAAGCTTTTCTTCTTTTGTTCACTTTTCCTTTTGCAATCGAAAGAAAAGCCCCATTAAATCAATGATCAAAACCTTTTTTGTGCGGCCGTATATTCAATATGTGGCCCTCCATAATTTTGTAGTGTGGCAACCTATTTATAGGTGAGTGAACTAGGGCTTTAGATCAACATCTGTAATATTCCTTCACCGATTTTATCACATTGATAAGGATTTAAGATTACGATATAATTTTTCTAATCCCAAATCTTGCAAAGATAAATCGCAATATTTTTGTTACATCTGCCTATCCAAAAAAATTCATATCCGGAAAAATTTCAAAAATTTCTATTTTTCACGAGATAATTTTCGATCATTAAAAAACGGGCTTGGGCCAATTTGCTCTCTTCATGGGCTTAGTCTGGCCTACCAAGCTAAAGCTAAGAACTGCTAATTCTAACCCATCCACTGCCGGTCCAATAAATAAATGTAAAACATGCAAACTAAAGATAAATGCACCTAAATTTATATGCTTGCAATTAATATTTTTTAGAGATCAAATATTATCCCATAATTCTTAATGCGATAAATAACTAAACGGGTCGTCAAAATTTAGGTGTCAACAAAACTCAAACATGTAAAATAATTATATCATAGTGTATAGCACATCCATACGAACCAAATGCCGCTGACCACGCGCCAATCGGACTACCCAAGCACCCACATGCGCCACCTGAGTGTGCGGCGTGTGTGGCACACGCGCCAACGAGCCATAAAGGCTCTTGGCCGGTCCGACCAATCCAACCGGTTGTTGACACCTAAATTTTACCAATCTATTTAGGACCTAATCGCATACGAAATTAGGAATTAGTCACTAAAAAAAAACAAAACAAAGAAAAATGAAAAACAAAAACACCAAAAGAACAAAAGAAAGAAAGAAAGAAAGAAAGAAAGAAAAATGCTTAGAGGTTGGGTCGGGTCGGATCCGAGCTTGGCCTGGTCCGCCGCCTACCTCTCTTTCTGTGTTGGGCCCGGCCTTTTTCCTTTTGGTCTAGCCATTTTTCCTTTCGGCTCGGCCCACGCTAGATGTCTCCCTCCTCCATGTCATCTTCGCGCCCAAGAACAAAAAAGAAAAGAGAGGAGCATTAGGGAGGGGGGGTTACAGGTACAACAGTAGAAAAAGGGACAAAGGGAGAAGACAGGAGGGAGGTTCGACCGGAGAGAGAAAAGAGAAAAAGAAAGAAAAGAAAGAAAAAGAGGACCGTTCATCTTCCCTGCAGTCGCTCCACCCCGCAGCGACTCGAAGCCTTTGTTGCGCCGACCGCCGTGTGGCATCACCGCTCGTCAGAGAGCACCGCACCACCACCGTCGCGCCCTGACTCACCTGCAGCCCGCATGTCCGCGACCCCTTATTGCAACTACGACAACTCGACGCTCGCGCCACCTTTGCTCAACGCCTGACGCCCCCTCTGCCCGAGCGTCACCCGTCTACCTCGCGCCACCTTCGCCCAGTGCTTGCCGCTCTGCTGCCCGCCGCTGCAGCACCCTCGAGCGACTCCTGCAATAGCTCGCCTCCAGCACCCCTGCCTCTGCCCACCTGATGTTGTGCTACCGTCCCCTGACACCAGCAGATCTGAGTCGGTCGCTGCGCCGCTGCTGCCCTGCAACCATCTGAAGCTCTGCCCTGCTGTCGCTGCTTTTGCGCCTTTCGCCTGAGCTTCTGTTCCGCCTCTGACTCTATTCTATTGTGTCTCCGCGAGCACCCTCGCCTCTCGTCGGTCTTTGCCGCTTCAGCAGCTAGCCGCGACACTAACAACCCGCGAAGCCGCCATCGCCTCGCCGCACCATCCGCAATCTGCTCGTCCCCTCCCCGCGAAACCGCTGCTACCCCACTGCTCTGTCACCGACGCCAGCATTTGCGAGCAGCCCTCCGCCGAGCCGCTCCACATTGTCGCTGCCACCCGTCGCGTCGCTGCCGTCGTCAAGCCCGTTGTCGCCATCGTTAGCGCTGCCAAGAAGCCTTAAAGTTTCGGCCAAAAAACCGAGTCGGGCGCGGGTCACGAACCGGGTAGGGTTTTTACGTCCGCGCTAGGCCTACGGGCATGGGTCGGTTTATCTCGGTTTGAATTGGGGTTTGGGCTTTAGGATTAGTTTAGGTTTCTTCCTTGGACCACTTTTAATTTTAAAGGGCAGGGCTTGTCGACTAGGCTTGCGGGCATTTGTTAGGGGGTGGGGCCCATTAGTCGGGCCCAACCCGGAGGCCGGGTAAAGGCTCGACCAAGGTCGGCCTTGCCCTTATGGGCAGTGGGTCGGACTTCGGCGGTTTGACTGAACGGCCCGACACCTTGACAAGGTCGAACCCGAGCCGGGTCAAAGCGGACCCAACCCGGTTGCCCATTCTTTTTTTAATTCAATTTTAAAAATTAAAAATTATTTTTTAAAAATTAAAATTATACAAAATTATTTAAAAAATTAAAATAAAAAATAAAAAAATTTCGAAAATCCAAAAATTATAGGGTTTGGTTAGGAATTGCCATGTCTGCATTCTTAGTGTAATTATGAATTTATTTGCTTGTATAGTGATTATATTGCGTGTTTAATTTGCATATTTAATTATGTTTAATTGCACTTACTCAATTTTACTACAATTAAGATATTGGTAGCTATGATTATTATTTTAATGATTGCGCACCCCGTATGATTACCTTACATGTTAATAGATACGTATAAAAATCGATCCAAATTGCCTGACAAAAATCCTTTCTTTTAAAATGAATAAGATTAAATACCGAAAGGTCACTAATTGGTTAATTAGTGTAATCAAATCCCAACCCTAGATTCTCTAATTGCGTAGGAAGCGTGGCATACTCCCATGCCCCGCTTGGTTTTTAGCGACTCCAATATGTTAGTGGCGACTCCTTATTGCAAAAATCTTTTAAAATACCCCAATTTCACGCGAGGTATGGGCTTGGGAGAGCCCGTGCCTAATCATGGACCATAGGCCCGTCCTTTAGGCAATACCCCTAAACCTGCTCCCTCCCCAGGGTAGGTCGCGGCTTGACTTGGCGACTCGGCTAGGGACTTGGTTTTAGACCTTAGAGAACTTAGGCCTAAATTTATCTTGTTCAAAAATAAGTTTTGTTTGGCAGCGAGGATATCGGTACGTCCTTAACATGGGTGTTAAATGTTTTTGCGGTTGGGAGTTATAAGTGGAGGAGTGATTGTTAACCCCTTGTATTGCAGGTGTGGAGTTGTAAATGAATATTCATGTTTTGAATTTATGAAGTGTTGCTTGCCTATAAATTGTCATGCCTGCGTTTCCTATATTACACTACACCATGGCACACACTACTTGCCGCCGGACTTAGGCCGCATAGGATCACCTAGGATGGTGTTGAGGTGAATACCACTTCAACTACAACCATGTAGTACGAGTCGCCCATCTCAACTCCGACATTTCTTTCTTGATGTTAAAGGTCCCAACCTGTCTGCAACCATGCGACACGAGGTTGGTTCTTTGGCAAACCGGAGTCATGAGTAACCCGACCTAGCTGCGATCTTGCTAGTTCAGTCCGGTGATCCTATGGCTCCATTTTGAGCCGTATAGATTAGAAATCGAACCACATCCTATGTGTATGTCTATGCATTTTTTTTTAAAAGAAAAAGGAAAAAAAGAGAAGAAAGTCGTCCCCCACTATAAGTATCATTCTTCTTTTTATTCATTTTTTTTTCAATTGAATTTCATTTAAAAATTCATGGAGACCAATTGAATGCCCTCGGTGTTGTAGGCTTATGATTAAAAAATTGGCAATCACTCTTGAAGTGAACATTGAATGCAAGTTCTAAACACTTTGATTTGGCCCTGTTGAACACATGGTTTTGTTTAAATTTCTAGTTATAGGCTCAAAATTGTAATTTTTTTTTTTTTTAAAAAAAGGCTTTTTGAATTGCGATTATACATTGGGGCACAAAAATTGAAATTGCATTTTTAATCAAATTCTCTACATTTTGTGTATTGATTTCTCAAAACAAAAATCACTTCATTTTTTCTAGAAGTAAAATCATAAATCAATTTTTCAAAAATCAATGCTACTTTTGCATATGAAACTTTTGGAATAGAGTGGATATTCGATTGATAGCCGTCGATCGATCTTTTAATGATGCCCCTTCTCTTATGATAAAATCTTGGCGAAATACTAAAACCCCGTACTAAGGACTATGGGGCATGTACCGTCGCCTTTATTTCATTGTAAGAGGCGACCTCATTAAGAAATCATTCTCTCATTCATATATTGACATTGTCTTCTTCTCGCAGGATGCGAATAACAGCCACTCTTTGACATTTTCTCATTTGACCATACAAATAAGAGGACTTTCAAGCTAGGACAGGGATTGATTTTTGCACTCATCTATTATGTTGAAGCCGTGTTGGAAATGTCACCATCAAGTTATCTACTCACAATCTTCTTCTCTTCTAGGCATCCAATCTTTGCATGGAGATGATTATTGGTGGTCACGTAAGACTAAGACAATACTTCAAGATTTAGATGTATACAAAAGAGAATCGGTCATCAAATGTTGCCCTCGAGTAGAAGGTGGTAATCGTTCCTAGTTAAATTTGATTTATTTTAAGAATGACTTGTCTCTCCATTTATGCAGAATTTCATAAGGCAAATACCTAGCAAATAACAAGACTACGTGAGGACAACTTGGGCCGGAACTACACAATCTCTAAAAGGAAAAGAGTAGACTCGAACAAAACAAAAACTTTCAGACAAAGCGCGGTGGAGCAACACTTGACTTAGAAAAAAAATCTCTCCTTCCCCACCAATGAAGTGTGCTGGGACAAAATAGTCGAATTCATCACAATGGGTGTATCGTTCTTAAGTCGGTCCAATTCAATCTTGGAATGCAAGTAACACGTCCTCTCTCTTGTAGGAGAAAATGCAATAAATGAGGCAAATCATTTAAAGAACAATGTCCGCAAATGTGGAAACAAGGAGCAATCCCTCTCCTTTCAAAGCAAGATCTTGAAAAAACACATCTAATGATTCGCATTTAAATTTTTCAAGCTTTTTGTCAATTAAACGTTTCTTCCAAAAGAGCATTTGAAAAAAAAAAGCAGGAATTGAATACTAGCCACTTCAGGGAATAAGTGCTTTGTAAATTATTGTATACTATAAATAAGTGCTTTTCATGGATAAAACCAGGGCCACATAGCCATTTTTCAATCAATCCTAGCCATTTCAGGGAAAGTTCATACCTGAAGAACAGAAACACGTGAAGGGTAAATGGTGTCGATTCCAATTGCTCATTTTGATAGCGTCTCTAACATGATTCTTTCTTTCCTTTGATAAGAAGACATCAGACACTTAAGGAAAATGCAAGTGAGGGTAATGTCGAGTTACCAAATATGCACAAGGGTAAATCAAGAAATGTTAGCACCCAAAGGATAAAAGTGAGTGAAGGGTAATAATGAATCGTTTCCAACATTTCAATCTCTAAAGATTTTTGCACTAACATATTTTGTCATATTCTTTACAGGGTTATCAAGTCACCATGCCACAGGTAACTACCCTCATTCTCAAAAAAAAGAAGAAGGAGAATTTCCATTACAAAAAAGAACCTTTTGCGCTTTCCTAAGGATAAGCACAAAAATGAATAATTGAAAAAAAAAAACTTTCTACAAGCTTTTTGAACATCATTTTTATCTTTTTCTCATTTTGGGGATTATTCATTTTGAATCAGAATTCCCTATGGAGATTAATCTACTCAGACAATCTTAGTAGAGTGAAATGGAGATGTTAATCATGCCAAGTAGAGGATACTTAGGATGAGGAAAGGCAAACCATTTCCAAACACATCCTTCAAACACTTTTGAGAATTGAGTGAAAGCGACCTTCTCTTAGGACGAAGGATTCATTTGCATTGAGCGCAAAGATCGAAATGATAAGGCGTTTAATTCATCAATCCTAGGCGTTGCATTGATCTCTTCAAAGTACCCTATCGAGAACGACCCTACATTGGGGCAACATAAGAGATTATGGTTGTGTTGTAGAGCGAAGATTGAGAAAGATTCTATTACTTTCACTTGCATCAATCTTCCGGTGATAGCTTCAAAGGAATTCTCATTAGAGCTTCACTCATCCTAAGATGAAGAAGAGCATTTCCTTCTCTACCCAAACACTGATACCCATTGCTTTAACCAATTTGGGCCTGATTATTCATTTCTTAACCCCGAGCGGTGATCATCTCCCTTCACTAGGGCAAGTCATATGGATTGACCACATACAATCGACATTTATGAGAAAATGTGAAAAATATCTCGAAAGTCATAAGAGTTACAAAAGTTCAAAGAGCAAAAGTTCGACAAACTAGGGGCATGAAAAAGCAGTGTGCCTAATAAAAGTAAGGTCAATTCCCATTAAGAAAAAGAGCCAAAAAGCTGCATCTTATGTGAAATTTTTTTTATCAAAGTCCAAGTGCCTGCGTAAAAAAAATCATCGTAAGTGCAAAGGAAATTAGAAAGAGGAGCAAAGCTCCCATGCAGAAATGATTAGTCAAGGGACTTTCGAGATGCGCTGTGTTTCAAAAGCCAAATGATTTCAAAAGATTGAGTGACTTGGTCACGATGCCATGATGATCATCGACTCTTAAAACCCTCTTGAAAATTTCTAGCCTTTCGAGCCTCTCCCAAGCCAACATTACAACCCTCTTCTGAAGTCTCTTCTGATTGGGATCGTTTGAGTGAAAATGAGAATGCCACAAAGAAGCTACTGCTTGAAGGAGTGGAGGTAATTCTATCTTGTCTTATTTTCCAAGTTCTCGACTTGTAAACCCGATGAAGATAGCGACAAATGTTCCTTTATTGGCCTCAAAGCAATAATCCCTTTGTGTAAGCCCATAACCGAGCCTATATTGCGGTTGTCGCGACCAATATATTGGATGCACCACCTAAAATTAGGTTAATAAACAACTAAGTCTAAACTTAGCTCGGACTCTCTCAAACCCATACCAATTCGCAACTTATGTTCAAATATCTAGCATGTAAAAGGGAGTCGACACTAATCATTTTACGGTAGGTCAATTAGACACCTAAGTAAAATAATGGCAAAATTATTTTACTTCTACAAATCAGAGATTTTGGGTATAGGGACTTGATTACGTTAGATTTCTCTAACGCCATTTCGATACCTTTCTCTTTATTTCGAAAAAATGTTTTGTAGGTAGTTTGAATTAATTTTAATTCACTTCCCTAACATGTGATGTGATCATATGGGTGCGTAAACCACCAATTTAATACTCAAGAAAGCAATGAATAAATTGCAAAACTTATCTCATAGCAACGAAAGCATCTGCAGTGTTAAATCAAAATTCACACCGACAATCTAAGATACGATTTCTAATTAACACGCAATCACTCAATTTTTGTTTTCACTTATTTAATGAGAATATGATTCATATGCAATGCAATGCCTCTATTCTAACATGAAATGATATGACATGGCAATGTGACCTAAACAATATGACATAAATAAACATGCAATCTATCCTGAAGCATGAAATGGATTTATTCTAAAATTTTTTGTATTTTTCATGAAATTCGAAATTAAAGAAATGCAACAATTAAATATGCAATCCAAATTAACCAAATGACCTAATTCTAATGACGGGCAATTTCTAATTAAATGAACCTAGCAACAATCACTAAATGACGTGCATTTCATAAACCTAATTCTATATGACGTGCACATGATTTTTATTTTCCTTAATAAGCATGTGATCTAATAAGCATGTGATCTATCCTAATATGCAATGACGTGCAAAGAATGGCCTAATTCTAATTTTTCTTTTTTCTTTTATGAAATTCGAAATTAAAATTGCCAAATAATTAAACGTGCAATTCAATTTTTTTAAAAAAACACTAACATCCTAAATGAATGCATTTTTTTATTGTAAAAATTCGAAATAAAATTCATATTTTAAATATACAAGATATTCCAGAAACAAGAAATATTCTAATCTAACTCAAATATTTTTTTGGATTTTTTTTTCCTTTTACGAAAATAAAATTGATTCAAACACCACGATAGCAAATCAAGCAAGATCAAGCAGCCATTTTATCAAGAGTGTGTGAGAAACCCTTTCTGATTAAAAAGCTCTAGTTTGGCATGCTTAATGAGCCTTTTTCACGAGTCGTAACCATTATGATAAGAACTTGACTCCCGGAGAATTTGACGATTAATGATATATCCCTGAACATGATGACAGTTTTGCGCCACATGATAATAATTAACATTGAATGTTTCTCAAGGCAATCGGACTTAGCTTGATTAGCTTGTTCAATTAATGCTGCAATATTACCAATACGTCTCTTGATGACATCTCTACTGACATTTGCTCAAGTTGAGTTTGACAGGATTCCTTAGTGAAGTTATGCAGTTTTCAAGGGGTTAGCGGGTGCTTTCCTAAAAACCAAAAGTTCATGGTCAGCCTTAAACCATGTCATCTCCAAAGGTTCGTGGTCAGCCTCAAACCATGTCATCTACAAGGTTTATGGTCAGTCTTAAACCATGCCATTTCCAAAGGTTCATGGTTAGCCTTAAACCATGCCATTTCCAAAGGTTCATGGTCAGTCTCAAACCATACCATCTACAAGGTTCATGGTTAGCCTTAAACCATGCAATTTCCAAGGTTGGTAGGTTTATCCTTAAACCACAGTATTGGTGGCTTTTCCTAAACCACACGGTTCGTGGGTCATCCTTAAACCACAAGGTTGGTGGGTCTATCCTTAAAACCACGGGGTTGGTGGCTTTTCCTAAACCACACGGCTTGTGGGTGCATCCGTAAACCACGCTTGTCCGCATCTGATTGAAACTCGTTTGTACATAGTGAGACATTTCTTCTAGTCGAAACTCGTTTGTACATGGTGAGACTATCATTCACCCGTTTGTACATGGTGAGACTTTTTTTCCAATCGAAACCCGTTTGTACACTGTGAGACCTTTTTTCCAGTCAAAACTCGTTTGTACACGGTGAGACTATCATCCGATCGAAACTTGTTTGTACACGGTGAGACCTTTCCCCCAGTCAAAACCCGTTTGTACATGGTGAGACATTTCTCCCAGTCGAAACCTGTTTGTACACAGTGAGACTATCATCCGGTCAAAACCTATTTGTACACAGTGAGACCTTTCTCCCATTCGAAACCGGTTTGTACACGATGAGACTATCATCTGGTTGAAACCCGTTTGTACACGGTGAGACATTTCTCCCATTCGAAACGCGTTTGTACACGGTGAGACTATCATTTAGTCGAAACCCGTCTATACACGGTGAGACTATCATCCAATCGAAATCCGTTTTTACATGGTGAGATTATCAGATTGGGTCGAAACCCATTTGTACACGGTGAGACCTTTCTCCCGTTCGAAATGCATTTGTACACGGTGAGACTATCATCCGGTCGAAACCTGTCTGTACATGGTGAAACTATCATCCAGTTGAAATCCGTTTTTACACGATGAGATTATCACATCCAATCGAAACCCATTTGTACACGGTGAGACCTTTCTTCCAATTGAAACCCGTTTGTACATGGTGAGACTATCATCTAAGTCAAAACCCGTTTTTACATAGTGAGACTATCACATCCGGTTGAAACCTGTTTATACACAGTGAGACTATCATTCAGTCGAAACCCGTTTGTACACGGTGAGACTATCATTTAGTCGAAACTCGTTTGTACACGGTGAGACTATCATTTAGTCGAAACCCGTCTTTACATGGTGAGACCATTTTTTCAGTCGAAACTCGTTCTTACATGATGAGACATCCCTGCTAGTTGGAACTAGTTATCATATAATAAGATTTTCCCATCTCGGTTGAGAGACATCTTTCACAAAGTAAGGTCATCCCTTCATATCCTTTTCCCATCCGTAGCCCAAATTGTCATCGCCTAAGGGCAAAATTTAGGCGTCTCTTGTCTTTGAAGGGAACCTCTTCGAGCTTCCATTCAAAGAGGGACAGTTGTTGACACCTAAATTTTACCAATCTATTTAGGACCTAATTGCATACAAAATTAGGAATTAGTTACTAAAAAAAATAAAACAAAACAAAGAAACAAAAACAAAAACAAAAACACCAAAAGAAAGAAAGAAAGAAAAATGCTTAGAGGTCGGGTCGGGCCGGATTCGGGCTTGGCTCAGCCTACCGCCCACCTCTCTTTCTGCATTGGGCCCAACCTTTTTCCCTTTGGCTCGGCCATTTTGCTCGGCCATTTTTCCTTTCGGCCTGCCCCGCGCCAGCTGTCTCCCTCCTCCATGTCATCTTCGCGCCCTAGAACAAAAAAGAAAATAGAGGAGCATCGGGAGCGCCGGGGGGGGGGGGGGTACAAGTACAACATTAGAAAAAGGGATAGAGGGAGAAGACGAGAAGGAGGTTCGACTAGAGAGAAAAGAAAAAAGAAAAGAAAAGAAAAGAGGACTGTTCATCTTCCCCACAACCGCTACGCCTTGTAGCGGCTCGAAGCCTTCGCTGTGCCAGCCACCGCGCGACATCGCTGCTCATCCACGAGCACTGCGCCACCACCGCCGCACCCCGACTCGCTTGTAGCCTGCGCGTTTGTGACCCCTTGCTGCAAGCTGCGACAACTCGATGCTCGCGCCACCTTTGCCGAAGCGTCACCCATCGACCTCACACCACCTCCGCCCGGTGTTTGCCGCTCTACTACCCGCCACTATAGCACCCCCAAGTGACTCTTGCAATAGCTCGCCTCCAGCGCCCCTGCCTCTGCCCACCTGATGTTGCGCAACCGTCCCCCAATGCCAGCAGATCTGAGTCGATTGCCGCGCCGCTACCGCCCTGCAGCAGTCCGAAGCTTCGCCCTGCTGTCGCTACTTCCACGCCCTCTGCCTGAGTTTCTGTTCCGCCTCCAACTCTGTCCTGCTGCGTCTCTGCGAGCACCCTCGCCCTCCGCCGGTCTCTGCCGCTCCTGTAGCTAGCTGTGACACCAACAACCCGCGAAGTCGCCGCCGCCTCGCCGCACCAGCCGCGATTTGCTTGTCCCCTCCTCGCGAAACCGCCGTTGCCCCGTTGCTCCACCCGAGCTCTGTCGCTGACGCCAGCATTCGCGAGCAGCCCTTCGCCAAGCCGCTCCACGTCGCCGCTACCACCCGCTACGTCGTCGTTGCCGTCAAGCCCGCCGCCACCGTCGTCAGCACCGCCAAGAAGCCCTAGGGTTTCTGCCAAAAATCGGGTCGGGCGCGGGTCACAAATCGGGTAGGGTTCTTTTTTTCCGTCCGGGCTAGGCTACGGGCTTGGGCCAATTTATCTCTGGGTTGAATTGGGGTTTGGGCTTTAGGATTAGTTTAGGTATCTTCCTTGGGCCTTGTTTAATTTTAGAGGGCTCGGGCTTGTCGACTGGGCCTGCGGGCATTTGTTCGAGACTGGCCCTCATGGGCTGAGTGGGTCGGACCCGGGTGGGTTTGACCCGAACCGGCCTGACCTGCCCGATTGGGTCTAACTCGGGTCGGGTCAGACCGGACCCAACCCAGTTCGCCCATTCTTTAAGAAAAATTAAAATTCAAAAAATTCAAAAAAAATTCAAAAAAATTCAAAAATCCAAAAATTGTAGGGTTTGGTTAGGAATTGCTATGTCTTGCATTCTTAGTATAATTATGCCTTTATTTGCTCGTATATTGATTATATTGCGTTTTTAATTTGTATATTTAATTATGTTTAATTACACTTACTCAATTTTACTGCAATTAAGATCTTGGTAGCTGTTATTATTTTAATCATTGCGCACCCACATAATCACCTCACATGTTAGTAGATATATATAAAATCGATCCAAACTACATGACAAAAATCATTTCTTTTAAAATGAACAAGATTAGGTATCGAAATGACACTAATTGATTAATTAGTGTAATCAAGTCCCCAACCTTAGATTCTTTGATTGCGTAGGAGCGTGGCATACTCCCATGCCCCACTTGGTTTCTAGCTGACCCCAATAGGCTAGTGGCAACTCCTTATTGCAAAAATCTTTAAAAATACCCCAATGTCACACGAGGTATGGGCTTGGGAAAGCCCACGCCTAATCATGGGTCATAGGCTCGTCTTTTAGGCAATACCCTTAAACCTGCTCCCTCCCCTCGAGGGTAGGTCGCGACACTGGTCCAACCAGCGACTAGTCCGACTGGTTTGACCGCCAAATAGGTTGATCGGTCGAACTAATTGACCGATTCAGTCACAGTCACCAACTATCGCCGGCGGTTATGTCATCAATGACGTCATCTGGCGATTACCAACCGTTGGATGACGTTAGCACGCGTTGGTTCGTCGATGTGCACGTGGCGCTCACACGCTAGCATGCTCAGCAAGTTTGGCGCCTGGCGCCCATGTGCCACGGCTTCTGGCGACGCGTGTGGGCACGTTCGGCGTCCTCCGGCAGTGTTTGACCCGCCATTCGACTTGTCTCGAAAAGTACTTTCATCCTGTATATTTAAAAATTGACTTTGGCCGAAAAAAATATTTTGAAAAATGGCCAAAATCATACGGTATATGCGGTCCCCAAACCCGTTCTTCGCTTCGGTTCATTTTCGACTACTCAGAGTACAATTTCGAGCAATAAACATCCAGAAAGTGTAAATTTTATTCTCTTGATCTCAATATCAAATGGTAAACGAGAAAATTCAATGATATATCAAGGTAGAAATCACAACTAGGCTCTGATACCAATGTTGGAAGAAAGTCGGCGGAAGATGACTAACCTCTTTCTCATGCATAATGAACAATTTACCCCAGAACGAACATTGAATTATGGATGATCAACGAACAATATTACTTCACGATGGTCTGGATGCAATCACAAGGAAAACATCTAATTTCCACAACATAAATGTCAATTGTTTTCATAAAGGAGTAATGGAACCCCTTTTTTTATTTGATGGAAAGGGGACAAGAAAGGAGAACAATTTCTTTCTAAACATATGTTATGCCGACCGTCCCAACAGTTATCTTCAGAATTTTTTTATAAGAATCTCTCATACCCTTTCAAATGGTGTCTTTCCATCATAACATATCAAGACGAAACGGTGCATTCTAATTGCACCACATCATAGATGTATTAATAAAGTACAACACTTGGGAATTTCTATAATAGCATATTTGTGACCAATAATATATTTCTTGCAAAAACGTTGGATCAAATAAAGATGCTTTTGAGTGATTGATGAATTAATAAATACAGATTTAGTTGTTGGTTTATCTTGTCATTTGATCTTATGTTGAAGAACAGTTGCTCGCAATTTTGTTTTAGTACCACTGTTCCCCAGAGGTTATGTCTACGAGTCTGAGTCCATTACCGAGATGTTTATGCTGCTATTGCAAATTACATATGCTCAGTTGCATTGACATGTCGGTGTGCTATGCTTGTCGTGTGGTGATTAGATTGTGGACGATTGTACTCATCTTTCATGTTATTTGTTGATAATACCCAAAAATTATTTTGAGTTACCTGCGATGTTAAAGCGCTCTTGGACTTTTGGTGAATGCTACCTATTTGTCTAGTCACTATTAGGGAAATGCCTTATGATGTTTTGAAGATGACAAAATAAATCAAAGGCTACTAACATGTTTAATGGTTAAGTAACAGACTATGCAGATGATAGAACATACAAAGGATATTGTCAAAGTCTATACTTGAAAGAACCAGAAGATAGACTCTATGCTAAAACTGAACTTATTTAAACTGTGTCCAGACCTTAAGGCTACATATGTTCAAAAGCAGATTATGTTCAGACTTATGTCCATATTGTAAAGTCTATTTTAGATGGACAACTCTCAAACTCTACTTTAGACGGAAGACACTCGGACTATACTTCAGACAGAACACTCTCAGACTTTACATCCAAAACAAGACACAAGTCTAGAACGTGACAAGGTCCAAAACGAGACACAAGTTCAAAATGAAGCATGTTTAGAATGAGACAACTTGACAGAACGTAACACAAGCCCCAAACATATAACGGCTAATGATCTGGTTTGGATTTTACATCAAGATAGATTTGATTGACAATTGGATATTGAAGACAAAAACTTTCTATACGAAGAAATTCTACTTATGGAAATCAATATTCTATTTATATGGGTGATCGGAATCAATTTGGGATTCTACTTTTATCACTTAATGGCTACTAAATCTTCTTAATACAGATCTGTCAAATGGGTAGATTGGAAAACGATCTTCTAAGATACTGTCCAACGGTTAGTTTGGAAGTGAAGGAGTATTTAAGGAGACCAAGGACCGATGAGCAAGTAAGAGACGGAGCGTAGAATTTATAATTCCAAAGTCTGAATGACTTTGATTATGCAATTGTCTCTCGTGAGCTTAAACGTTTGTGATCGTGAGAAAAATACCAAAAGAGTGACTTAGTGAGATAATGTGATCTACCACTAAGTGTTTGCACTCAAAGTTATAATCTCTTGTTGATTGCATAGTGGAATATAGCCAGAAGATTGTTAGCGTGGGAGAGTGGACGTAGGCTTGATCTAAGTTGAATCACTATAAATTTCGTGTGCAACATTCTCTTTCATTAACTCTTCTTATTTAAGTCTGTTGCATACTTACAGATTATTTCAGAAGTCTATTCCATCGCATAACATATTCTAAACATCTACCAGAATTCTGGTGGCTTGCTTATCAAACTCTGATCCTTATTTAGACTTTACTCAAAATTTATTTTATTCCACATTTATTTGCCAAGGTTTATTTTAAACACCTATTCACCCCCTCTAGGTGTTCGTACTAGCATTTTCAATTGGTATCAGAGCTGCAGTGCTTATTTTATTGAAGTGTTTTTACTTCTAAGTTAAAGATCTTTTATGGCTAGTATCTTGGCTCCAGGATTGATTGAAGGACAGAGTAACACCAGACCACCTTATTTTGATGGAAAAGAGTACAATGTTTGGAAAAATAAAATGAAGGCATTCCTAAGATCCAAAGATCCCCTGCAATGGAATGTTGTGGAAAAATGAATCAATCCCAATACTGCGTCTACATCAAATAAGAATGGCAAAGACAAAGAAACCAAACTCCCTGCTCCTATGTCTTAGACGGAGATGTCCAAAAGAGAAGCTCTTAATGCAAAAGCCATTTATTCTTATATTGCGCATTGTCTCTTGCTGAATATAACATAATCTCTTCATGTGAAACAGCTAAAGAAGTTTGAGATAGACTTCATGTTACTTATGAAGGGACTGATCGTGTAAAAGAGACAAAAGTAAACTTTCTGCTTGGTCAATATGAATCCTTCAAGATGAAGCCAGGAGAGTCAATTGGAGATATGTTTAGCCATTTTATAGAAATTGTAAATGGATTGGCATATCAAGGTTAGACAATTTTTGCTCCAATGAAGGTCAACAAACTTTTGCGAGGTCTCTCAAAAGATTGGAACGATATTAAGACCTCAATCTGGGAGACTTAGAGGATTATGCCACTCTCCGTTGATGAATTAATTGGCACTCTTCAATCCTACGAAGTGGAATAAATCGTTAATGAAGATCTTGAAGGTAAGAAGTCCATCGTTTTTAAAATCTAATGCTGATTCTAATGATACAGACTCAAAAAATGACATGGACAGCGAAGAACTTACTTTTATGATCAAGAAATTCAGTGGAAGAAGAAAATACAAGCAAAATGACCAAAAAAGAACAATGACAAAAGACAAGCAAGGCAATATATGCTTGATGGCACATTTAGACTCAGACTCAAATTTGAAATCAGAATCAAAGTCTAACTCAGATACAAACTTAGAATCCGACAAGGAAATCGAGGTAAGTCATTCAAAAATTCCTACTAAAGTTCTTAAGTATATAAATGAGCTTTGCTTAAATCTCAAATCTTCTCTTAAAAGGATCTCCTAACTAAAAAAGGAGAATTCTTAGCTTAGACAATAGGATCTTTCTCAAAAAGAAAAGTTTGAAATTTTGCAAAAAGATTTTCTACAAATAAAAGAAAGTCGAGATTTACTTGTAAAAAAAAAATTGATTCTTTGAAAAAAGAATTTTCAAATATTTCAACAAAATCTTCAAAGGATTCAAAAACATTAGAGCATATTCTTTCCATACAAATACCTTACTATAACAAGTCAGAACTTAGTTTCAATAAAGAAAGTGATTCTCTAATAGACTTTCCTAAAGTTAAGGAGAGACTTAGACAAAGACCTCCTATACTTGCGTACAAGAAGCATTTTCAAAGGATATTTACAAAACCTGTTGAACGAAATATCCTCAAGTGTTCAAATTGTGGAAATTCATAACACTTTGAGAAAGAATGTCCTAAAGTTTGGAGACCTATTAAGAAAGATTGAGTAAAAACAACATATTTTACTAACTCTCATGAATCCAAGAAGATTTGGATACCAAAGAAAATGTGAGTTGTTTTTACAGGAAATAAAAGAAAAGAAGAAAGAGAATTTGGTAAGGAATGCACATATATATTTATACATAAATATATTGATATATATTTAAAAATTCTCATTCTACTTATATTCTCTTTGTGCTTCAGTTGATTTAGACTTTAATATGACCATATTCTATGATTGTTTTATTGAAGAAAGAATCGTGTGATTTGTTTTTGTGATTCGTGAGTTGAGGTTTATTGCGTGTGATTATTTTTGATATCCTACTTAGAGACATTTGAGTTTATTTAATTTGATTTTTTGCTCTCAGATTTTGTCATATTTTGCAAAGTGAAAATCTGTCTTACGTGATATTAATTTATTTAAATACTTTGTTATGATGAATTAAGAAAGAATATTTGATTACCTATGGAGATTTTATATTTTGCTCTAACAAAATGGAAGGATCCAAATTGATGGATACCAAAAAGGAAATGAGTTGATTGCAGAAAATTATATAATGGAAGAATGATTGTGAATCTACGCAAATTTTGGTGCAATCAAAAAGGGGGAGAACGTGAATCCAAAAGAAAGGGAAAGAATTGTGATCACCTCAAAAAGGCAACTAATTGAGGGGAAGCATTGAACAATTATAGAAAAATATTTTTGAATTGATCGTGATCTTGTTATGAAAGGAATGAAAAGGTAAATGTGTCAGAACTTGTTAAGTTCTACGAAATCCGGTAAGTGCATCTTTTATTACCTTTTGTCATTAACAAATCTCTTATTGATATTATCATTTTATTATGACAAAAAAGTGAGTGAATTTTATAATGCATCCATGATTTTCATTGGATATTTGCTGATAGATATGATCAAAGTGAGCCATATTACATATCTTTAATATTTGACTTACTTTGTAAAAGCTGATTTTTTGGAAATTGTGTTTCATGCAAGATATTTGGTTTGTACTAGCACTTTCAGTCAGTATAGATGTGGAGGATCACTTGCTTCACAAGTGAGCTCATTCCTTTATAACATAATGTTTTTCAGATTTAATAGAAATTGCTTAGAATAAACAGCAAATTTTTCAATATCTTTCGGATCTTAAAATAATTTTTGTTTTTAATTTTTTAAGAGATAGTCATAAATAGAAGTAATAAATAGGCAAATACCAACCACAAACTGGATTTTTTTAATAGTAAAATGTTATTAACCACATAGACAAGCTACCTACAAATTTGTGATAGTTTAAAAGTTACTCTTTTTTTTTTAAATTGAAAATTACGAATCCCTCTAAAATAAATTACCGTTCTCAGTCCCCCATATAGATACATGCTTGCTTTCTCAAAGTTAGAAGTGTACAAATGGGGATGAAAATTAATTATGTTAAGGTCGCTGGCTTCAGTTCAGGGAAATGCCTCTGGTGAAGAAGAATAACTGATACACACTTTTCATTATTTCCCGAGTCCTCAAGTGCAAGTATTGACATAACTCACCCTCACTATCTCAAGATGATGATGATGAGCTGAACTTATTTATCTTACTCAAGTAACAGTAGGTTAAGCAAAAGACGCATTCCACCGGAAATATCTAGTTCAAGGTCAGTTTGGTAATGCATTGTGTTTCGGTAGTTTGCACCGGCTCTGCCATGCCGAGATGCGCTATTAGAAGCCAGACGTGGCTGAGAAGCTCTCCTCCTCTGCTCAGGTTCTCCGAGTGTTGGTACCCTTTGCTTTGGGAAGCTGCGTATATCAGAAAGCGTGCCCAGACCTTGCCGATCAACTTCCATTTCCTACCAAAGTTTTTCGACTCGATTTCATTCAACTGGGACGCGAGATGGCAAGCGTCAAACAGCACCGACCTGCTTTTGCCACCGCGTATTTTCGTGGCGGGCAGCTGAGTTCCCACTTGTAGCAGAAGATGGCAGACTTCGCATAGATCGCGTGACTCTGTTGACTTGTGCGCCTTGTCGCAGCTTTTAACATTAGTGTGGTCATGTTTCTCTTTCCTGAATGGATTCTGCGCCCTCGTCTTGACAACCGATGAGTTGATGCTGGTTTCTTCCTTTGACAACACCGCTAGCTTGTCCTCGAAGAACTTATGAGCGTCAACCGAAGTGTCTTCATATCGGAGCACCCCTGTCCCTATTGGCAACATGGAAGGATGGAGTACTAAAAGATAGAGCATGTACCGAGAGACCAACTTACTCATCTTGTAGTCCTTGATGTGCTCCGGGTTTTCTCCCTGCCTGTTGTCGTGGTCCTTGTAGTGGCAGAGCTCCGTGGCGATGTGCCAGAGGAGGATGCTCTGGTCGAACTCCTTATCGATCACACTCCAGTTCAGGTGACCGTTGTTTGACCTTATCAGTACTTCACTAACCTCCAGCTTAAGACTCATCAATCCGCTCTTCAATTTGTCGTTCTGTTCCAGATAATCGACCCTTTTTCTCATGTGATCGAAGGTCCATTCTTTGATGTTGCTGTTGAACACTTTGTAATTGATGTAGAAGTTCTTCTCCAACTTCTCATCTAACTTGGCGAGCCCCGGAATCTTGCTGAAGATCCTGTTTCTTTTCCTGATAGATAATATCAAGAGGCTGAACTGGGCCACGGAATTCGACCATCTTGGGTTCGGGCAGATCCGGAGAAAAGCCACGGCAGATGATATTATGGACCCGCCAGGTCTCTGAAGACGCCAATGGTCGACCCAATCGGATGAAATTGCAAGAAGAACCGAGTAAATCTCTAAAAGTATAGCCGCACTTATCAGCACGAAGGTGATATAGATGTCGACTTTGGGGTAATCCTTCCTATCCTGTAAGGAGAAGAACAGCAACACGGCACACAGCACCGATAGATTAATGACCCAACGAATGATGCCCCAAGCACGGTTCAGCAACAGTGCCTTGGTGTAGAGCAGATCGTACATGAACCCGAGCTCGATCTCCACAATCCTAAAAGCTTCCGCTGAGACTATGTCCTTACGGTTCATGAACATGCTTTTGCTGGCCTTCAGGTCGCCAGAGTTGAGGATAAGGCCCACGAAGAGAAGCTTGAAGATCTTGAACAACTCATAGGCTTTGACAAGAGTTGCTGCTTTCTCCTGGTCGATGGCTTCACCACTGTTTGCTGAGAGGTCCTCCGGAGCCGGAACCTCCATGACCTCGTCAATGCCGACTTGGTAACCCTCCTCTTTCTTCAGAGTGTACTGCTCCATGATCCTGGGGTATATTGGACCAAAATCGGGAAGTGAAAGCATCGAATCTCGAAGTTGACCTTCGCTTGCCCAATACAAACACAATGTCCTCTCTATATATTTGATGAACCCCACCAGGATCATGCCAGCCGCTAATATCGACAGCGTAGATCCTGACAAGGCCATGAAGTAGATGTAACAAGCTAGTCCCACCTGGACGCAAAGCCGTGCCAACTGCCTCAACCACAGCTCATTGTCCTCCAGGGCGTACGCGGTGATTGTGTCGGGCCCACCCAAGTGGAGGAGAAGGAACGGAGCCCAAAAAGCAGTGATCTGGCTCTTTGGATCGATCGCCCCCTTCGTTTCCTTGATGATGGCCAGGCGGTACGAGACGACGCCGAGCGTGAGGGTTGCGATGAAGTCGGCTAATAGATACGTCGTCCAGACCACGACGCGGATCCAATACTTGTAGATGGATTTCCTCCGAAAGCCCTGAGTCAGAAGGGTCAATTGAAGGAACAGGCTAAGGAGGACGAGCACTCGCAGCTCCCACTCCTTCCACAGTTCTCGAGCGTTTTGAGGGAGCAGCGAAAATCCCATGGTTGATCTCGATGTCGGCACCAAAAGGCGCAATGGTCGGGCACCCTTGGTCGATCTTAGGATTTTAAAGGGAGAAGACAAAGCAAGGCAAACAACATGAGCCTCGAATTTACCCCTGCAACATCCTCGAAACGGCCACTCTTTATAACCAATGACTAGATATTGGAATCAAATTCAAAAGCAGTTACTGACGCTGCGTAACATTATAAGAATGAAAAAGCAATATGCTTTTGGAAAATACTCATGACACACTACCCGTGACACCACTTTTAGATGCATAATTATCAAGCAATTCTCTACGTTTACGTGAGGATGAGGTAAAGTAACAAAATCAGATTCCGAAATTCATACTGACATGATCATAATCTGCTTTAATTGAAAAGATTGAAATATAGAACTAGAGATAAAGTCTGGTTGTAAAATCACTTCTCAAGATTTCAAATCCTATTAACTTCATTATGATTTGTGATCTCCACACTTTTCAGGCACACCCCCACAAACCCGACGTGATCCATGTGGAGTATAAAAATCACCCATTTGAGTTGCTATCACAATAAGTAAAGACATGCAAAAAGGCAAAAAAGAGGGTAATAAATGCTTGCTCCAAGTTGAAGCGATTCCGGTGCATTGAGTTGATTGCTTCGATTCCCAAACAACATATTATTCTCCTTGGATACTAATCTCCATATTGAATCCTAGAATAACGTTGTCGCTAAAGCTAGCAAAAAGGGGTCATAAACCCATATTATGTCTCAGTTTTAGTTAAATGGGTCATATACGGGTCAAGTGAAAGTTAAACACTTTTCAGGCACACCCCCACAAACCCAACGTGATCCATGTGGAGTATAAAAATCACCCATTTCAGTTGCTATCACAATAAGTAAACACATGCAAAAAGGCAAAAAAGAGGGTAATAAATGCTCGCTCCAAGTTGAAGCGATTCCGATGCATTGAGTTGATTGCTTCGATTCCCAAACAACACATTATTCTCCTTGGATACTAATCTCCATATTGAATCCTAGAATAATGTTGTCGCCAAAGCTAGCAAAATGGGTCATAAACCCATATTATGACCCAGTTTTAGTTAAATGGATCATATACAGGTCAAGTGAAAGTTAAATACGGGTTAGGAATGGGTTTGAGAAAGTAAAGCACAAAAAGAAATGGGTCTAAATGGATTATTAGAAAACCTATTTTGAACCCATGATCTTCCCTCTTTAACTTCATAAAAATGTTTTTTTAATAAAAAATCGAAATTATAATTATTTTTCATATTTCAATTTTTTTTTATGTTCTTTTTTCTTTCTTTTTCTTCCTTCCTTAGCTGGCCGCTAACCATCGATCGGTGACAGGCTAGGCGAGGCTCGAGCTCGTCGACACGTGAGCTTGAGGTCACCGACGACTAGTGAGGCTCGAGCCTCGCCAAATCTGGCGAGAATCGGTGAGATCAAGCCCCGCCCAACGCCGACGAGCTCGAATCCCGACAGATCCAATGAGGCTAGGCCTCATCGATGACTGGCGAGACTCAAGCTCGCCGGCGTCGGGCGGGGCCTCGGCCTCACCAGATCGGCGAGATCGAGCCTCGCCCAACGCCGGCGAAGCCTTAGCCTCGCTGAATCTAGTGAGCCTCGAGCTCAACGACGTCGGGCGGGGCCTCGGCCTCGCCAGATCGGTGAGATCAAGCCTCGCTCAACACCGGCGAAGCCTCAACCTCACCAGATTTGGCAAGGCTCGAGCCTCGCTGACGATTGGCGAGACTCGAGCTCACCGACGTCGGGTGAGGCCTCGACCTCGTCAGATCGGTGAGATCGAGCCCCACCCGACGCCCGGTGAGCTCAATCTCGCCTATGGCCGGTTGCCGGCCGTCGTCGTCGTGACCGACCCGTCTGAAGAAGAAAAAAAAAAAAAAAAAAGAAAAAGAGAAAAATAATTATTAAAAATTTAAAATACTTTTAAAAATAAAAATAATTAAAAATTATATTTTAAAAAATTAAAAATTAGAATTTTTAAAAATATTTTAAAAAGAATTATAAAAAATTTCCATTAAATTCGTATTGAATAAAAATTGTTAAAAAATTTGTATTGCGTAAAAATGTTTTAACAATACTTTTTTTTTAATTGAAAAATCATAAAAATGAGCTTTTTAATGTTTAGTTAAAAAAATTATGTTACGGTTTGTAGTTATTCAATGGTATGTTCACTTCAAATAAGAGAAGCATCATGGTCTAATTCTTTATAAATATTTCAATTATAGGTTTTTTTAAACTTTTTTTTTTATTTCATGTACTATTTTTAATTTTATTTGAAGTTTTAATCCAATTAGCCTATAGTAGAGGTGGGTTTTCCTAGAATATTATTAGGTTTTAGCAATACGGATCGGGTCGGATATGCGTTGGGTATAAGTCGGGTCGGGTATGGGTCACTTGATTTACACTACATAAATATGGGTCAAAACGGATTAAATTGGTCAAATATGAGTCGACCCATTTTCGACCTGACCCAAACCCGACCTGACCCGACCCACTCATTTGATGAGTCTAGTTGTCGCTCCGATAAAACAGTGCATGAGAACGCACGTCTCGCACCACATCCCCATCAACTGATGTGCTTCATGACCATCATGATCGCGACTTGTCGTCCATGTCTGATCTATTTGGCATGTGGTCTGCGACACTCACTAAACATCTTTCGTATGAGCTGAACATTTTTCATCCTCCACATACTGCCAAGCGAAGGGGACACAGCCGGTGCACCGCCTTTAACTTTACTTAATTAAACCCTTGACATTCCACATAAAGGCTATAAACACGCAATCAAGGACCTATGAAAATCTCAATGTCCAAATATTCATAACCTCAAAAAAAGTTTTACATTTTCCCGGAGCGAAAATGACGTCATCAATGCCACAACGTTTATAAAGCATCATTTAGTGTTAAAATCTTTTAAATATTCATTTCAAGTGCCACGACTTTTGAAAAATCATCATCTAAGTGAATAAGATGATTTAGTTTGCTGAATATAAGGCGTGGCTCGTTGAAGTCACTTAAATAATTGCTTTAAAAAGTTTTGATACTAAAGTGATAAGTTTTGACATTACATTGATCATTTATAAAATTGTTGCTCTAATTTTAAATTGAAGCAAGCCAAAAGCAAAAATCACAAAGAAAATATTCAAACTTTGACACTATTTTTCATTGTTTTGGACTCATTAGCAAAATCATTGAGCAAACATTCTCTTAAAATAGTTTCATCTAAAATCACATGGATCTATTTGCTTTCCTAGCAAAAAGGATAGTAAGTAAAATTTTCTTCGCCTCTGGTAAGTTCGTATTTATTTCTCTGACCTTGCTCCATTATGGTGCCTTTGGTTCATCTTTGTGAAACAGCTTTGCATGGACACAAAAATTGTTAGGTAGAAGGGGTTTCGTAAAATGCAAAACACTATTTGCAAAAATATGTAAAGGACTTTACTTTGAAAAAAAAAAAAAAACAGACAATAAAAGTGGAAGCACAAATTGACGAAGATGGCACCTCAGGCGAAGCTTGAAAGAGAGACGACGGCCCATTGCCAAGGTCATGTGACCACAAGCAACGCTGTCGAGGTCGCACTACCCCAAGTGACCCTCGACTGTTGTGATCGGCACGACTAGCGAGCAAAGAGAGATTGTGTATGAGAAAGACAATAAACAGTGTTTCTAAAGGGCAAAAGTGAAATACACAAATTATAAGCAAAGGCAAGATTGGAAGGAGAAAAGTCATTAGAAATCACAATAACATTCCGAAAGCGGTCCCCACCTGCCTTAAGTTTTGTTTTGCCAATGATGGCTTTCACACAATGCTCTCCAAAAAAAATTTATTAGATGCCCCAACATTTCCTAGGGGATTATAGAGGCTCAAGGTCCCTTGAGTTGAATTAAATGCACTTCTCTTTGATCAATTGTGAGGATCAATGCTAAGGAACGTTTAGAAACCAATCTAATGAAATATCTTAATTTGTGTAAAATTGATTCATTTAGCAATGTTGTTTGGTATATAAATTACACATCACACAATTTTAGAACTTCATATGTGAAAACTTTAGGATAGATTGCTTTAGTGCCAAAATTTTATATACAATCATTTTAGTGTCAAATCTTTTAAAAGTTGTCCATTTAAGTGACCTCAGTGAGCTGCATTAGTTTTTTCATCGGTCACTTAAATATTGCAAGGGTTAATAACAGTAGGAGTGCCAAAACTTCCGTACGCAGCTTATTTGAGTACCAAAACTTTTTACCCAAAGTGAGTTTGTTGGAGGGGCGACCTCCATAAATTCTCCGATCTAAATGGCAGAGAAGTTTCCATATTTATACCTTTTCTTGTTGGAGGGGCGACCGTCCGTTGAACTACCAAAGAAAAAAGGGTAAACCAATGTGATCATGACATTGTAGGTGCTTGCGATGGGACGGATGCGACTTCCCGTTCTTGCTTTGGGTGGCATAGCCCGTTGCAGAAGTTCTTGCAATGGATTAATATCCATTTCTTTAGTCTTAAGGGAGCTTGAATTTTCTAAGAGTGATTCAATACCAAGACGCTAACTGTCACTATTGACGGCGGAAGGTGGGAATCGAGCATTACTGGCAGTAAAGGCGCTCTCGAGTCATTTCCATGAAACCTTCCACCAAGAACAGATTCAATAGCTGCGCTTACGGATAGTTGACCAAGAGCCTCTACGATCAGATCTGCAGCGGAAATGCCATTAACATTCACAGCGGGTGGGCAGGGTAAATACATCAAAAAAGGACAAATTTCAGTAGATGGTGCCGCTACAGTTGCATGTGAACTCACTTTGAGTGCTACATCGGAATAAAATCAATTACTTGAGTGCCAATTTGGGCAAATCATCCTATGTGGAATTTTTTTAACTTTTTAAATTTTTTTGCTTTTTTTTATTAAAGAGCTAGCTAGGGTCGTTGACGACCCTCATCAGACGTTGACGACCCTCATCAGACGTGAAACCTTCACCTAGATTGGGCAAGACTGCCTCTCCCTCGGTTGTGAAGGCCTTGGGCGAGGACGTTGGGGTCTCGCGGGCCATTGGTGAGGCTGCGAGGGCCCTTGCTAGCTTTGGGCAGCCATGAGTGATGCTACCCAAAGCGGGAAAGGGCGTTGGGTGAGGCCACGATCGACGCCCTCACCTAGGGCCTTCACAGCGAGGGCGAGGTGGTCCTCACCCAAATTTGGTCACGAAGGCCATGGGCGAAGGCATCGCAATGTCACTAGCAATGGTTGAGGTGGGGAGGGCCCTCAGCCTCACCAATGGCTGATAAGGCCTCGACAGCTTCACTTATGGCCTCCATGGCCAAAGGCGAGACGACCCTTGCCCAGATTGGTGAGGATTTCACAGTCGACAAGGGTCGTCAGTGACCCTCATTAATCCTAAAGAAAAAAAAAAGCAAAAATTAATAAAATTTAAAATTCAAGAAGATAATAAAAATATTTAGAAAATTGTCCATGTTAGCGCTAGTGAAACCACGTTGGATGACCGACGTTTATATTGGATTTTCGGTGAGGCATATTGGAATTGATACTCAAGTGATCAATTTTCAAATTTGCAACACTCAAGTGAATAAAAAAAAATTTGATACTCAAGTAAGCGTTATATGAAAATTTTGGAACTCCTATGGTTCTTAGCCCAATGTTGCAATATAAAAATTGTGGCACATAGATAATCATTTAATAAAATTAAAGTAGGCGCCTTACAATAATTATGGCACTGATGTCATCATTATTCCTACCAGTCAAAACTTCAAAATTTAGGTCAACTTTATTCAGAAAATAGCAAGTGCACACTTGAACCTTCCCATTATTTTTCCTTTATTATTCGAGCAAAAATTTCAGTCAGAATAAAGTATGCATAATTTGATTTTAAAAAATTATGAAAAATGGCATGATTGCAATTGCAAATGTTCTCAATGTCCCTATGTATAGGTTTCTAGATCAATCAAATTTCAAATGTCAAATAATAAAAATTCAGAAATAAAAGTCATGCCTTTTCCATATATGCTAGAAAGATCGATTAAATATTTTGAAGCCTCTTGATAAAATGTTTGATTTCTTGGCCCAATGCTAATAAAAAGTTATGTATGAATGATATATCTTCTATGCATTAAGGGAAGCCAGGTTTCGCCTCGCTTTTATTAAGCTTTATTCCAAACTTGTCCTCAAGTAAAATAAAGATCTAAAAAGAAAGAAAAGAATATTTTAGTAAACGCTCGGTTCCACATCCCTTTCTCAACTAATTTTCATCGCGCACACAAACTCATGAAAATTAGAGTCCCTTATCGGTTGGACATGTACAAATGAGGTTGCACATTTGCGGAATGTGAGGCCATCTAAGCCTCCCCTTTTTAGCGTGCCTTGGGCTTCTATATGTATTTCACCTTTATCCCTTAAATCTGCAAATCGCACTTGCCAATTCTTTAGAATTTATTTCTAGTTTATTCTTATAAAACAAAAAAAGAGGCCTCTGCACGGGCCTGAATCCCACGCCACCTGGGAAAACACAGGTAAAGTGAGATTTCATACATGTCTGGTTCCAAGGAAGGTGAAACCATCCAGGCCTCCTCTATTCTGCGTGTCTTGAATTTCTGTATGCACTTTACTTAATGCACTTTACCTAAGTTTTTCACCTGCAAAAATAGATAATCTAAAACCGAAAATTGTAACCATCCACCTTCTGACACTCCACTTTTCTTCTTCCATCATCTGCAGGTTCATCTCTTTGCTTTGTCTTTCACAAGTTGCTGCAAACATCAATCTTTCATATTGCAAAATATCCACTTATTTAGCAGTTTTTTATTTATTGCATGAGTTTTGTTAAATGAAATCAAGCAAGCAAAATGGTTGTTTCCAAATCCCAACATTTTGCCATTTACTCAATTGATTGTTCATATTCATTACCACTTATGTTGCTGTAGATACCTGATCAGTCCAAAATGGAATTCGGACAAAGGAGTTATGAGGTCCAAAGTTAGCCAGTGAAATTTATAAGATCTGAAAATTATGTTGCTCGCACATATGCTAGCTCCAACGGCTTGTACAGCTTATCCTAATGTCCAATTGAATTTTTTTTTCACGGCTTGCATGAGAATGAACGTTTCTGTGTACTGGGTATTTTCAAGAAATTTTCATAAATTTTTTTTTTTCAAGTTTTTGGAAATTTCAAGCAATGATGGAAAAATAAGAGTATTTGAAATCTGGCTCTGCTCTGTGGCTGTAAATGTTATCTTTTTCATTAAAGTTGATGGAAAAATATTATACATTGAGTTATGTATATTGTGACATTTCGGGGAAGTGACCGTATAAAAGCATAAGTTTCAAAAAATATGAAATTTTTTGTACACATAGTATCTACTAGAAATTTACATTTTTTTTTTTTGGATGAACCTTATCCATTGTTTTAATTGTGCTTCTCAAGAGTTGTTTACGGCATTTGAATCTTTGTTTGAGTTTATGGACCGAAGTAACGCATTTAAGGACAATTTTCTAATTTTATCTTAATTGTGGAATTTAGATCATTAATGTCCCCGTCAGCCTAGAAAATTTTATAAGTACTTTGGTAATTTTCTGCTTAGGAATTTTAAAGATGACCCTTGCTTCCATTTGTTGGATAGAAGATGAATGAAATGAAAAATATTAAAAAATAATCACTCGTATCATTTGAAATAATTAGTCAATAAATAACATTTTCATTATTCAACAACAATTTATGTCTAAACATATTCATGAACAATAAAAGTATTTTTAATTCACTTATTTTTGTAAGCAATATAACAATTATTTTTATTAAAATATTTCCCAAATCTTTTTTTTTTTTCTGTGCAACATTCCTTGGTGGTGCCGGAGATACTACTTTATGACGTTTTATAAATTCAAGATAGCTAGGGTTCAAATAAGTGGTGCTCTGCCTCTGCTAGGAATTTCTACAATAGCATATTTATATTTTTAATGCACAAACATTGGTATATGATATATTTACTCTAAACCAATTTTTTAACTATCAAAAATCTCAAACTAATACATTTATGACAAATTTACCTAAACAAAATTTTGACCATAAAAAAACTCATACAAATATATTTGTGACAAATTTACTATTTGATCATTTCCGTTAAATTGGATTAATGTACACGATATGTACACAAGTCTATCGCTGTATTCAACCACCAGTCAAGGCACTCCACTAGGCTCTCTCTCAAAACTAACAAGTATCTTACAGTTGAATGAACACGGCATGTCTTCAGCAGGTCCAACTGTTCCAACTACAAGAAAATGAGTGCGAGCATCACCTTCGATGCGCGCATTCACTTTGATTTTACCATTAGCCTCTACAGTTTTCTTTCTTCGGCACGAACAGAGAAACAAGCAAGGCCTAGTAAAAAAAAAAAATAAAAACATGATCAGCAGGACGATCATCTTGCCTGGAGCGCCACAAGAAAACTGACATGGGATTTAATAAAAATATTGCAGGTATTAAAAGATGGTAACATCTGCAGGGCCATTGCAGTTGCATATCTATCAATACTTATCTTGTTTCCTCTCATAAAGTAGGATTTACAGCTCCTAGCACGGAATGGACTGATGAATTTGTTGTCCTACGAAACAACTGATATATTGTTTAATCTGGGAACTAAACACATCTCAAGACAGGCCAATTTTTTCTGACAATATCACCAATCTTCGCATCAATCTGCTTCTGAATGTGAGATGGGCAAAGCTCAGCTGCAAACTGTTCATTTTAGCAGCCAAACTTGATTTCTGAAGTTCCTCTTCAGGCAGGTTTCCCATCAGCTGGAGGAGGAGGGGTCCCTGCTTGAGCTCGAATTTCTGCACATTTTCATGGTAAGGGAATTTTTCTCAGAAATGCTGGTGAGAGGAGATTATTTCCAGTTCCTTGTGACCAACAAAAGTGCCAGATGGTAAAACTGAAAATTCATATGGAGTGCATGGATTTCTCAATTGATGAGCTAAAGTATTCGGAGATGGCAGCAATATGCATTCTAATTGGAAGGGAAAACCAAAGTAAGCAACTAGAGGAGCCATAACACGCTGCAGAGGAGCCAAGGAAACAATTTATTTTCAACTTGATCACATCAGATCTGATTTGACAATTCAGGGCATCAACCTAGGCAAATTAATACGCAGTTGGACCTTTTTCTCTTCCAACAGAACTAGCAGCAAAGCACTTCCTAACACATCAAAAACACTTAGAATGTTTCACAGATCATTATCGTGGCAAATCAAGACAAATCAAAATAGTTGGAAGCACCTAATCCCCTAGTTATTTCCCGTCCTCTGGAGGAATTTTCGATCCACGCACAGAATGAATTACTGGTAACATATTTGGATTGCAGGTATTTATGTAGCATTTGGCTGAGATAACAAGAGTGGCAACCGGACTGCTCTAAATATGGAAAGTTCTTCAACCTCACTCATTGTCAGTTGAGTCAACACAAAGTGAGGGCAATATTAATAAGTTCAGAATTTACCACAATTTTACTCCAATGAAAAAGATGGGATAGTTATGGTGGACCCAATGTATTGAGAGACATAGACAGGTGCGAGTTCAGCATTACCTATTTGGACATACCGACTTGATAATCTGCCAATTAATATTCTGACCTACTGAGTTAATGATGACTGGTGAATCAATTTTCTGATAGGTACACTTTCAAGAAATAATGTGCGATTCCCAATTACTTAACCTGATGTTCAGGCTCTGCATGATAAAATGTTTCAAGATGTTGAATCTGAGTAGTGACAACGCTGCCCTTGGACCAGCTTTGCTCTCTTTCTTTGCTAAGGGCTGCTAGCCTGGACTCTTCAGTTCCATTTGTGAAGATAATTGACCTGACAACACAATTCCATCAGTAAATATTAGGTTGACACAAAGCAACAGACCATATTCTGTACTTCTAATAAACAGGAAAACTTTCTACACATAATTGCCGTCACCTGTACTAGTTACCAACATCTGGACCTTGCCCAAGAGCTTGCCTTGAATCATGACTAGACCAAAAGACATCCAAAAATTGCCTGTAACTGGTCAATCTAGGATCATATTCCACCTGTGGAGTAGCATTCACAAAAAACAAACGAAGCACAAGTAAACATCAATATCAACTAGCAATTTTCTTTTAATTAAAAGATTAAGCTCCAACTGGGAATATTTAATAGTGATGTTTACAAGAACCAAAAACCATGGACATACTGAAGTCTAGAGACTCTCTTGCTCAAAAGAGAGGAATTATAGATGAAACTTTCTTGCCAAACTCCTGCTCCTTCCCAGTCCCCAGAAGGAAAAAGAAAAGTGGCAAAACGCAAAAGAAACGGAAGAGTGAAAACAATGCTTTCTTCTGATAGAGTCTCAGTTTGAATACCGATTTACCCCTTCATGCTAACAGGGTTCACATCTTTGCTTGCTCAAATCCTAACCTCTCATACGCTCTATGTCTCCAACAAAATTCTCATCATTTAAGGACAACTGGTGATGAGCTTTAATATACACCTGGCATTCGCACAAGTAACTTTGAAAAAAAAAGAATAGAAATCCATTAAGCAACGTCAATTAATTTTTCTATTCTCCGGAATAGAATAGTGATCAGGAAATAAATTTGGAACAGAAACAAGAAATAAGGAAAACTAGTTTTTTGTTCTCAGGAACAATTTCTAAAAATAAGTTATTTTTTCTTTTTTTCTTCCTTGCTGCCCCTCGCCCCTCGTCAATGCCCCTTGCTGTCCGGCCATTGTTGCCGGTTGCCGGCCGACCACCTACTGCTGCAGCCACCTGCCAGTCGACTGCCTACTGCTGCCAACCGCCAGCCGGCCGCCCATCACTGCAGCCACAGCCGCCTGCCGGTCGACCGCCGGCTGACTGCTGGCCGACCGCCGCTGGCTGCTGCCCACCACCTACCTGCCAACCACTATCGCCCACCAGCCGACAACCGACCGCCACCACCAACCTCTTGCCAACGATGGCCACCTGCTGTCCGCCGGTCGACAGCCAACCGCCAGTGGCCGGCAAGAAAGAATAAGAAAAGAAAAAAATAAATAAATCTAAAAAAATTAAAAGAAATATAAATTTTGTGGATTGTACCAAATATATTCCTATTCTTTTTTCCATTCCGAGAATAGAAATTTTGTATAGTTAAAACATGTTCTTTTATTCAGAAATTGTTTCGGGGAATAAAAACAAAAAAATACTATTTTCCGAGGAGAAGAGTTACCAAACGGACCTTAAAAGACTGACGGGAATACTCTTATTTCATAAACATGCAGAACCTATTCAGTTGATCACAAGCGACCATCACGCAATCTTTCACGGTTTTCACGGACTCGAAACTCTGACGTTTCATCAAGATAAAGCTAAAAGTACCACCTGGAAGTGGCATCTGATGGTTAATATCCAATCGACTATAGCGAATAGTGTCCTCGATTAATAGGAAGAAATTCTAATGGAGGTTGAAGGAAACAACAATGTGAAGGGCAGGATTCTAAAACTGAAAGAAACAAGAACAATGGCATCCACACTAATTGACAAATGATAGCCAAGCATTTCCAATCATTGAAACTCTATACCCAGTCGATAGCACCATCGGCTTCTGATCTGTACAATCCGAACGTTCTCCGTCTCCTATTCAACCGAATCAAGGTTCACGAAGAAACTACCTGAACGCATTTGGCGTAATCGCGCAAGCTCCGCTACTCGGGGTTGGGCTTGGAACCGCTGGCGTAACCGACGGCGGTCCGGACGACGCCGTCGAGGCAGCCGAAGACGGCCTCGGACCTCTAGAAGCTCCCGAGGGGAAAGACGGCGATCCTCGAGGGTTGGTTCGGAGAGCCGGCGGGCGGGTCAGGGATCCGATTCGCGAACCTTATGCACTGGGCATTGCTGAAGACCGAAGCGAGGACGACGACGACGAGGACGAGAAGGGTCGAGAGGTTGGGTAGAGAGACTGGGACGCCTCTCGAGAGACGAATGGAGCGGGTCTCGGAGAGCAGCCGCGGTCGCCAGAGCTCTTCCATGGCACCGGCGTCGTGCAGCGGGAGCAGGAGCGTCCACGAGGGGGAAGGAGGAGGAGGAATGATTTGGATTGGGTTATGCCTGGATCTGCTCGTTTTTCCAAATATTACTTTTTTTTCTCTATTATTATATTTTAAGCCATTGTCACGCTTTTTTTTTTTTTTTTTTCACCACATTTCCAAACCTTTTTTTTTTTTTTTTGGTCCAAACCATATTTCTAAACTTAAACAGGAATTTTTTTGGATAATCCCAATGTGAGCTTTTCGGATGATTTGGATTTAGACGCCTATTTCTAAAAAATATCTTTCAAGAATTCCATTTCCATAAAAATGAAAATATTTTTCGATGTTCAATTACAATCTAAAAATGAATTAGAAAATATTTTTTGCTGTTTAGTAGGGAAATTAGATTTTCCAAAGAAAAATTGCCAAAAATTTAAATTTTTTCTCTTTTTCTTTTTTGTTTTTCTTTTTCCTTCTTATTTGACTAGAAATTGATCACAAGCAAGGGACAAGACTAGGCTTGAGTGAGGCTGAGCTCATCGATCTCAAGCAAGGCTTGAACATTACTCGATCTAGTAAGACTCAACCTCACTAGCTATCTCTCGCCTGTGATATGTTGGCGGATGTCATCGTGGTCGGCCATTGGCTAGGAAGAAAAGAAAAGAAACAAAAAAAAAAAATTGAAATTTTAAAAATAATTAAAAATTCGACTTTTTAATAATATATATTTATAAAAATGAATATTTCATTAATCAAATACTCAAGCTCGAGTGCTGAAGACTCATGCATTGCCTTTGTGGATCAAAGCTCGAGTATTGAGGACCCGAGCATGTCCTTTATGGACCTCGGCTTGAGTGTTAGGGAATCGGGCATAGGCACAAGCACTAGGGGTTTGGGCTCGGCCTTGAAGAACCTAGGCATTGGTGCCGAGGACTAAGTCCAACTGCCGAAGACTTGGTCCTAAACACCAGGACCTACAAAACAACGGTAGAGTTTTCATGCACAAGCATAGAGTTTTGAATTCGTGACTTGATAATAATATTGTTAAGGACAATATTCCACTTGATGAATTATTATGGATTATTATGGCAAATTTCAAAACATGTAGAAAAATTATTTGAGAACTTTTATGGGAAATTATTTAAAAAAAAATTAATCTATTATACTTTTACCAATTCTTTTAAATTTGTCCATCTAGTCTATCTAGTCAATTTTGGTCGGAATTCATTGACGGGTACACTGACTATCTAATGTTAAGTGATGGGTACTAATGTGGGCAAATTTTGATATATGTTTTTGATTTTTTATTATTTTTTGATTTTCTTTTTCGTTTTCCTTTCTTCTTCTTCTTGCTAATGGCTGGTCACCCCCGATGGCCGGCCATGGCCGGACTGACTGGCCTCCTCGCGGTGAATTGAGGTGAGAAGGGCGAACTTGAAAGAGGACTGGGTCTGCGGGGCGAGGTGGGGGTAGATGTAGGAGTCGTCGCTGGTGAGGAGATTGTGGAGGAGGATGGCGGACATTGCGCGAAGCTTGAGATGGGGGCAATTGTAAAGGAGGTGGGCGAGCTTAAGGGAGATGGAGTTGAGATTGGTCTGCTTGGCGAAATTGAAGAGGGACTCGACTTGGGACCGGAGTTGGTCGGAGGAGGACATGAGGTGGGTGATTAGGGTTTCGAAGTAGGAGGGGTCGGGGCCGAGGGCCACCATGAGCTGCGCTTGCTGGAACAAAATGGATTAGGGATCCCATGGGATTTAGGGTTTTCTTTTCAGTGACATCCCTCTTTCATTTTTATTTTCTTTTTTACCTTGTGGCCACCTCGAGATTTGGTCACTACAGCTCGGGCTCTAGTGGCCACGGCCACAAACCCAGAGCTCGAGTTTGCAGCTGCCATGGCAGCTCGAGCTCGAGCTCTACGTTTGTGGCCATGGTGGCCGAGATGGCCTTGCCCAAATCTGAGCAACATTAGGAGAGAGCTGCGACCTTTACCCACCACAAGTGAAAAAAAAAAAAAAAAAAAAAAGAAATCGACGAATCAGAAATTACTAGTCTTGATCTCACGCATATGGATACATACTTGCTTTCCCAAAATCAAAAGTTCACATACCGAGGCGAAAATTGATTAGGTTAAGGAGTTGCTTAGTAATTTCTTTTTTTGTAACCGAGGATCCGTTGGAGCCTGTCCTTGTTGGCTTACGCCGATTTGGGGTCTCACGAGCCTCGGCGGTGGAGGCCCAACGGCGACTATTCCTCGAGGGAAATTGGTACAGCAATCCACCGCCAGAGCCCCCTGCTTTAATCGCTAACAATGCAAAGTTTCGAACCCTTGACCTCTTTTGCTGTAGGAGAGTTCTCAACTAAATGTGCTGCCCACGGGTGGGTAAGAGTAACTAATAGTTGATATGCTGAAAGTTACAAAATGACTTTACGTGACTCGAATTTTCCGTCCCAAATGATAATGTCTGTTGGTAGTTTGTTTATAAAACAAATCAAGAGGTGTCTTGTCGTATATCGAAATAATGTGAGTGTGCACGTAAATGGGATTTGATATTAATCAATAATCATTATTTTTTATTTATTGAAAATTTTGGATTTTTTTTATAAAAAAATTAACAATAACATCCTATTAAAATAATGCAACTGCTCACGAAGAAGTTATGGTTATTTTTTTCTTTATTATTTATCTAATTCCGAATTTTATAATTTCTTCTAAAGGTTATCTTAAAAGTCATACATGTTCAGACATAACTTCTTAATCATTTGTGTATGTTCGAATATATTTCTTATTTTTTTATTAAATGTTAAACATGTCTGTTCAATCATAATTTTTTTTTCCATTTTTCATTTTCTTTCTAATGAAAATACAGTCATATTTTTTAATTGTTTCCCTTGAGAGATCCCAGAGAAATATTAAAATTACTATATAGTATTCTAAATTGAGACTTTGTTGTATTATGGAGTAAATTTATCAATGATCATTAGCAATGTTATGGGACAAATAATTCCGTAAAGAAAATTATATCACGTCTCAAAGTTTAACTTCATTACTTTACCCGATTCGAAGTCATATTTTTCTAATATTTTAAAGAAATTATTTTGGAACAATGAAGTCAGAGTCCATAGAAGCTAAGGGGGTGCATGACAACCATTTTGTTCCAGAAATAGAAATTCGTTTGATAACGACACAATTTCTTCCTTGCAGACGACGGCGGTGGTGGCGGCCCACTGCGGCGGCGGCCGACAACCGGTGGCGGTGGGAGCCAGTAGGCAGCGAGCGACCGATGGATAGTGGTCGACGGCAACGGATAAAGGATCGGTTGATGAACGATGAGAAAATTTTTATTTCTCATTTCTGTTTCAAAAATAGAGAAGTAGAAAAATTTATACTTCTGATTTATATTCCAAACCTGTTTCTGGAATAGAAAAATTGTTTCTAGAATATAAATTATGATTTGTCATGCACCCCATAGTTATAACCTAAGTTATGCTCGAAACCTCAGTCGTTGGAACAGGGATCATGGCCACAACCCCTCCACACTCTTTCTTTCTGTCCCGACCGAAGCCAATCTCTCTACGTCGTCTTCTTCAGGTGGTAAATGACTGCTCTGATATATCCCATCTCAAGCAAATCCACGCTGAAGCTCTGTGCACCACGACAATGACTGATGGCATACCCACTTCCTTCGCATCAGAATCTTCTTCTTCTCATCCTCGCTGAACATCAACTACGCTTATTGGGTGTTTCGACAAGTCGAGAATCTGAATGCGTTCATGTAAAATGCTCTCATAAGGGCCTACACGCAAAGCAGTGACCACAAGGAGGAGGCCATCTCGCTGCTTCGGGGGATGTTAAAAGATGGAAGTGTTTTTTTGGATAAGTACATATTCCCGTTTGCTCTCAAGGCGTGCGCAGATCTGTTCGCTCTGTCTGAGAGGAGTGCCGTTTCGTGGAATGCCGTGATAGATCCCTTGGTTCAGTTTGGTGACTTCAATGCTGCGATGGAATTGTTCCATGAGATGCGGAAGTTGTTTGCGCCGGATGGGTACACCAAGCAGAGCATGTTGAGTGCTTGCGCTAGTGCGGATCATTGGGAATGGCTCAGCAAATTTTTCAAAGAATCAACCGCTTCTCACCTTCGTGCCTGATGTCAAGGATACCGAGAACCCAATCCATTAGATCAAGTACAAGGCGAAAATGGTTGTTTGTCAATCGAAAGGGAAGCCAAAGGTTGCCGTGTCCAATCTGATACCCGGGAATTGGGGTGATTAAATGACTCCGTAAGTGACCGAGATTGTGCAGCCTTTTGATTGCTTGAAGTCGCTTCCCTTTCGGCGCATGAATGTGGAAGATTCAGACTTGACACTGCTTGCAAGATCGTGGGGACGCGTTCTGCAAGTGCTCAAACTCCACAAGCGCTTTGGTTTCTCGACGGATGGGTTTTTAAATGTGGGGCATTTGTCCAAGTAATGCTTCCACTAGTCCCCAGGGTACCTAAGATATGTCAAAGTGCAGTTTTGTCGTCTGTTGATTCTGTCTTAAGATTCTGGTCAACACGTAAGATGGAATCTTAACTCTGACAGTTAGTTAAAAAAAATTGACAAGTTTGGATTTGTTTGGTGCGTGCTGCTTTTCTGGCCTAGTCTTTCAGTAATTTCACTTGCGCTAAAGTACTTTTCGGTTCTGCATTCAAGAAATTGTGATTGTGCATTTTCTTTTATTCTTAAGATTTATGATCTGGACATAGAGACATGTGATGTGGGCCCTGTTCGTGGGGATTCATAATTTAGTTGAGTCTGAGGGCCCGTTTGGTTCAACTTTGGGGAAATGCCTTTGCATTTCCCCAAGTATCTTTAGAAGAATGGGCATTTTGTGAATGCTGAAGTGTTTTTTGAAACTCTTTTTATTTTGGTGCATTTCACAAAGGAGCTTTGAGCTGAAAGAAAAAGGAAAAAAAAAGAAAAGGAGAAAGGAGAAGGAGATGTTGAATCGAGGAGGGGAACGATTGGGAGGCAGCCGGAGCTGGTGGGGAGGCGGTGGGCGTGGTGGGGGAGGCGGCCGGTGGGCTGTGGTGGTGGGGAGGCGGTGGGTCGCGCGACCCACGCACCCCGTCGCGTGGTCGCGGCCTCGGGCGGTGTCGCCGGGTCACGCGACCAACGCACTTTGCCCGTCTGTGGGTCGCGCGCCCTCGGGCGACGCCCGCTGGGGCCGCGCGACCCACGCACCGCCGTCGCGTGGGTCGCGCGGCCACAGGCGTCAACGCCCGAGGCCGCGCGACCCACGCGGACGGTGGGCGGTGCGTGGCGACCCGCATCGGGCGGTGCTCGGCCCGTCGCGTGGAGTCGCGAGACCCGGGACGCCGCGAGGCCGCGACCCACGCGACGGTGGTGCGTGGCGACAGCGGTGCTTGGCGACGGCGGTGCGTGGCGACGGCGTGCTTGGCGACGGCGGTGCATGGCAACCGAATCGGCCGGAGCACCGCTCGGCCGTCGCGCGACCTAGGCGACGTCGCTCGAGGCCGCGACCCACGCGACGGTGGTGCTTGGCGACGGTGATGCGTGGGCGACCAGCTCCGGCTGGCTGAGCTCCGTTGGCTGAGCTTCACTCTTGAAGAAATAAGTTCAACGATGAAGACGATGAACAGTAGTTTTTGAGGGTATAATAGGAAAACGTAATTATCAGTGAGGGTAATATTGGAAGAAAAAAAATTCATTAATCCCCTCTTCAGCATTCCGAAAATGCCGAATGCCCAAAGCAGGTGGGGCTTTCAGCATTCCAGAGCATTCCAAATGCCAGCATTCCCCCAAGTATGGCTCCAAATGCTGAACCAAACGGTTGAAATTTTTCCCAAGGGGCTTTCGGGGCTGAAAGCCCCTTGGGAATGCTGAACCAAACAGGCCCTGAGCCGCTTTGCACGTGCTTATTTTACAAGAAATGCTACATTCAATTGTAAAGTTAGATTAGGTGCATATGTTTATTTTTGGAATTAATATGGTTGGAATCAATAGACTAAGAAGTATCTAACTTTCATTTTTAAAATGAAATATTTAGATGAAGAAGATACCGTCTTAAGTACTAAAGTTAATATATAATAGAAGTTATTTGTCACGCTCCAATCCTCGAGCGCGCATCCATCCCTCTCTGGTCAATTAAATAGCGACGTCCCATGACGCATCTCCGACTCTTTCTTTTCAATGCACATGCGGAAGGAATTAAAAGATCCCCAAACAACAACAATATGGGATAGAAAAAGCAGGTTCCAAATTTTCAAACCAAAACAAACCTCTTATAAACAAACAGGTTTATTTACAACATCAAATTGTTTACAAAATATCGGCTCAACAAAAAGGGAACTGTCCTATGACTCACTAGTCAAACACGTTTGCCGATTCTTCAATCTTCACCTTCCCAGACTCCAAGACTTCCGGTCCTTCACTAACACCATCTAAAGACCTGAAAATGATTATTCAATAACCAGTGAGACAATGTCTCCGCGAATTCTACCCTCTAAGACTCGATTAGGAAGAAAATACGCCATAAGGGCTACCTAAATACAACCACGACTCAGAGGACTTACATTGGCCTAAGTTCCTCCCTGCAATTCAACACAATTCATAATCTCATCGAGTCACATTAGTACATCAAATCATTCACTCAGATCGACTTATCGATCAATCGACCTAGTCGATTACATGTCAATCAAACCGTTTCCCAGTCATTCTAATCAACACTATGCATTCTCCAAGATGACATATCTAATCACCGAGCTCACATGCATTCTCCAAGATGATATACTTAGTCACCGAGCCCACGTGCATTCTCCAAGATGACATACCTAGTCACCGAGCCAATATAATATAACGTCTTTCTTTGAGATGACATACTTAGTCATCGAGTTGACGTAGTATAAAGTCTTTCTCCGAGATGACATACCGAGTCATCGAGCCGACATAGTATATGTCTTTCTCCGAGATGACATACCAGGTCATTGAGTCGATGTTCGTTCTCCAACAATTTCTCATTTTTTTTATCATACCAAATAAAATAGCCGTGTGTGAGTATACGGTTGGCCTTAGCTAAAATATAATAATTTCATCTCCATAAATCCCACCATTTTATATGGTCCACCAAAATATTTTTGGCGTTGTAAACTAACACTCGGTTTTCCAATTAAATACTGAAATTAAAGAAATTTAGGAATATATCCTAAAATCATAATTCACACCAAATCAGTACAAATTTGAGCTCAATTAAATAAACAGACCACACCATCACAATCAGCATAAAATTCCGGTCACCGACTATCCTGGTCTAATTTCCGAAATTAATTAATTAATTAATTAATTACAGAAATTAATTATTAAATGCAATAAATGCATACTTAGGCCCGTAATGCCTAATTATATGCCGGAACGGATCCGGAAAAATTCTGAGACTCGTTAAATAAATCTAGAGTCTATTTACTCGCTAATTACACTAACTATCCACCTAACATGTATCGGCAATTAATTAAATTCTCTAATCTAATCTAACTAATCACATAATCCAGCTTAGCTTAAACTAATCAACCCTTAAGCGTGACTAACCTACTAAGTGAGGTTAACCTACTAAGCAATGATTGGTAAGTTAAACTCATCTGATTAATGATCCGTTTGGATCAAAACGACGGGGAAGCAACAAGGAATGAAAAGCTCCAAAGTGGCGACGTCAACGGGCATGGCTCGGGCCCGAAAAATGGCCCGCAACTCACGGCCAAAGGTTGGAATTCTGACTAAGCTTCGTGCGAGGATGGGCTTCTCGCGGATGAAGACGCAGCCGCAGCTTGCTTCGATTGCTGCTCGTGGTCAACGAGGGAGAAGGGAACGTTTGTTTGTTGACCGAAGGGGGCTGATGGGCTGACGCGTGAACGGCAGTTGGCGTGAGAGAGAAACAAAGATAGTGGAGGTGGGGCGCGGACGATGAAGTAGCACCAATGAAAAGAAATGATGGGGGTCAACCAAAGGGCTTCGTGGAGTGCCAAAGTTGACCGTGCATGGGCTGAATGGAGACAAAAGCAGGGAAAAAGCGGTAGTGGATGGCAGGGCTTCGGTGAAGAACAAAAAGGGAGAAATAAAGTTGCAGGCAAAAATGAAAAGGAAAGCCGAAGTAGCAAAGAGGGGTTGGCGTGCGATGGAAGGACCGAAGGAGGGAGAAGAAAGGAATGGATAAGAGAGGGGGAACCAAAGTCCTAAAAGTCAATGTAAAATATCTATACAGTTAAGGCTTGGTCCCTAAATCTTTCTAGCAAAAATAAATACCCAAATAATCAAATTTTGAAGCCCAAAATTGTTGTCCTTTACAAAGCTCCGAATTCTTCAATTTAAGCTTCAATTTCCAACCAAAATCTTCAATTTGATGTCCAAATTTGATGTAGAAAAAACCCACATAATTTCTACAAGTCTCTTTCACCAAGTAGCTCGGTTTGCAAGTCAAAAATCCATTCGATTAGGCTAATATAAATTTACATTCGTATTCCAAAACATCCGAATCGATTTTCCGTAAAAATCCTAGAATCTCCAAAAATTCTTCAAAAGGTAAGTCAACGTTCCCAGAATGACTCATGACAAGACAGAACTTTTAATTTCTGAAATCAAATTCAAATTCACGGTTAATTTCAATCAAACGCAGTTTTAGCGTGACCTAACCTACCGAGTAGCTTTTAGGATTTTTTTGTGCAATTGACCCATGGTTGATTTTCTTCGAGCCACATGTACCTCTTCGATAAATTGGCGACTCTCGATTGTCGTGAAAATCTCGAGTATTCAAATACGGACATAGAGTACCAAAACGATAGAAAAATCAATCTAGTGCCGGTCGACGAGAATTTTCCAATTTAGTGGAGTCACCCACGTTTAGCCACACATCTCAATCAAACTGACTATCTCTATCTCTAATCGATTTTTAACTGTGCCGTAATGACCTCTAAAGATGAGCACGGTCGAATAGTCGATTTCTGATCAAATTCCCAAGTCTATGGCGTTAAAATCCCTTAATGGCTTAACCGGATAGGCCAGTTATCTCATGAGTGACCAACTCAGAGAAAAACATTATAGGCGTATCAATGAAAGGCCCAACTTATCCAATCGAAATCAGAATCTGAAATTCAGAATCTCACATTATTCTTTGAGCCACATTGATTACAATAAATTTCAACATTTTGGTTTCTAAGAAATAAGTACTCCATGTAATTCCAGCATTAAATTAAATTATAATATTGGTATAGCAGTAGCATGACTTGAATATGTGAGTGTTATAGGGTCTTCAATGTATGCAATACATTGTATTAAACCCGATATTGCTTATTCCATGTATAAGTTGAGTACATATATTCGTAATGCAAATATAAAACATTAGAAGGTTATTATCATAATTTTTATGTTATCTTAAGAGAACTAAAAATTTATGATTATTCTATAATAATTATTCAGCCATATTAGAAGGATATATCGATACTTATTGGATTACAAGTGTGGGTAATAAACATTCCACTTTGGGATGGATTTTCAAACTAGGTAGAAGTGTTGTATCTTGGACGGGCAAGAAACGGACATGTATAATTCACTCAATGGTGGAATTCGGATTCATTACTTTAGAGGCAATTGGGAAAGAGGCTAAATTGAGTAAAAATTTGTTGTTGGATATCAAATTATAGCCTACTCTTATGTCTCATATTTCTATCCATTATTATAGTTAGGCCACTTTGACAAAAGCTTATAAAAGCACTTACAATGGTAAGTTTAGATACATTAGTCTAAGACATAAAATTGATTAAAGAAAGTACCATAACAATGGGTTTATGTGAGGTTTAGCAATAATCTAGCCAATACCTTGATAAAGGCTTTACCAAGAGACATGATAAATATGACCTCATAAGAAATGGGACTGAACCATTCATTTAAAATCACCAATAACGATAACTCAACTTTTTTTCTTCTAGAACATCATTACTTACAAGATATAATGGATAAAAACAAATTACTAAAAGTGATTGTTTGATACCGACGTTAATCTTGATATGAGAAGTCAGTATCATTCATTACGTTTCGTATAATAAATTAAATTCTTAATAAAATATAGTACAAACTTGTAATGTGTTATAGCAATAAAAATACATGGTAGATACTTCACCTATATGAGTTTAAAAGTGATGCCGCTTTGTATGAAAGTTAGGATTACTTTTTAGAGAGCTTATGAAACAGGATCAAACACAAGGCCATATTAATGCTAAGTAATATAGAACTTCTTGTTGAAACAAAATGTTAATATATGTGTAGTATGTCCGATTCTATTATTTAAAAGTACAACTTTAAAGTCAAACCACTTGTCATTTTAATAGAGTTTTGAGATATTTGCACTAAATAAAGGTTAACTTGAAAGAAACATTTACATATATACATACATATATATATGTATGTATGTATGTATGTATTAATCTCAAGAAATTTTGGTTGTATATTTTTTTCCATTTTATTTTTGTAATTTTATTTTACAAACAACGTGAAGATCATTGGTAGTTTGTTTTAAAACAAATTAAGAGATGTTTTGTCTCACATCGAAAGAATATATGTGCGGACATGGATGAGATTTGGCACTAATCAATGATCATTATTTTTTATTTGTTGAAAAATTCAGATTTATTTTGATGAAAAATTAACCATAGCATTCTATTGAAATAGTGTGACTATTCACGAAGGAGTTGCAATTATTTATTATTTATTATTTATTTAATTTCGAATTTTATTATTTCTTCCAACACTTATCTCAGAGGTCGTACCTATTCAAACATAATTTCTTAATTCTTGGAATGTTGTGTTTGTTTAAATGTAACTTCTTGTTTTTTGCTATTAAATGCTATGCATTTGTTCAATCATAATCTTCTTCTTCCATTTTTTTTTCTTTCAAATGAAAATAAAGTCATCTTTTTCAATTGTTTCCCTTGAGAGACCCCGAAGTAAAAGAGTCAAAATGGGTCTTAAACCCATACATGACCCATTAAATCATAAATGAATAATATATGAGTCACTTACATTTTGAAGTGAGTCATACATAGGTCATTTATATTTTGAAGAGACTAGTTAAATAAGTCTTAAATGGGTTGGACTTAAAAATCAATTTTCAACCCAAGCCTCACACTCTCTCTTTACCCCTTTAACTATATAATTTTTTTTATAAAAATCGAAATTAGAATTATTTTTATGTTTCTTTTTCTTTTTTTCTTTTTTTTTCTTTTTTTCTTTCTTCTTCCTCCTTCCTTAGCCGATGGCCAGCACGACGATGACCGGCAATTGGCCAGGCGAGGCTTGAGCTCGCCGGCCTCTCACAAGCTCGAGGTCACCAACAACTAGTGAGGCTCAAGCTCATTAGCATCGAGTGAGCTCGATCTCGCCAATCTGGCGAGGCTGAGGCCTGGCCGGCGTCAAGCGAGCTTGATCTTGCCAATCTAGCGAGGCAAAGGTCTTACTAACATCCAGCAAGACATGAGCTCGTCCAATGCTAGTGAGCTTGATCTTGTTGATCTGGCGAGGCGAAGGCCTTGTCGACAATTGGCGAGGCTCGAGCTCACCAGCGTTGAGCAACCTCGAGCTCACTAATGGCTGGTCGCCGCGTCATCGTGGCTGGCGACCAGTTGAAGAAAAAAAAAAAATAAAAGGAAAAAAAAAAAAACAATTAAAAATTATATTTAAAAAAAACTAAAATAAATTAAAATTTCGAATTTTAAAAAATAAAAATAATTAAAATTTTGATTTTTTTAAAATAATTTTTATAAAAATTATAAAATTTGTCCATTAAACTTGTATTACATTTGAGTGTTTTAACAATACCTTTTTTTTTAAATATATATATATATATCATAAAAAATAAGCTTTCTTAGATTTAGTGAAAGGTTTTCCAAATTTTTTATTTTATTTACTTATTTTTATTGTTTGATTTACTTTTTAAATTGATGTGAAGTTTTTATTCAAGTAACATATATGTGGAGAGCTTAAAGTGAATTAAATAGATGGGAGATAATTAACTTAAATTGAGTTAAATATTAATGTGTTTCAATATGGGTCGAGTATAGCATGAGTCATCAAATTTACATTGCATGAAAAATGAGTTAAAAAGGGTAAATATGAGTCGGACCATTTTTGACCCGACCTAAACCCAACCCGATCCACCCATTTGACCATCCTACCCTGGAAAATACTAGAATTGCTATATATTATTCTCAATCAAGATTTTGTTATTTTCTGGAGGAAATTTGCTGGTGACCACTAGCAACTTTGTGGGGCAAATAATTCTTTAAAAAAGTGATATCTTGCCTTCAAAATTTGACTTTATTATTTTATCCAATTCAAAGTCATTTTCCAACAATGCCTCTGGTGAAGAAGAGCAAGTAGTATTGAAATTACTCTGCCTCACCATCTCATCAAGATGATGAGCTTAAGTTATTTATCTTACTCAAGTAACAGTAGGTTAAGCAAAAGACGCATTCCACCCGAAAGTTCTAGCTCACGATCAGTTTTTTTTTTTTTTGGTCGAAAGCTCACGATCAGTTTGGTAATGCATTATGCTTCGGAAGTTTGCACCGTCTCTGCCATGCCGAGATGCGCCATTAGAAGCCAGACATGGCTGATAAGCCCTCCTCCTCTGCTCGGGCTCTCGGAGTGTTCATAGCTGTGGCTTTTGTAAGCCGTGTAAATCAGAAGCTTCGCCCAGACCTTGCCGATCAAGTCCCATTTCCTGCTGAAGTCTTTCGACTCGATGTCATTCAACTGGTACGCGAGATGGCATGCGTCAAACAACACCGACCTGCTTTTGCCACCGCGTATTTTTGTGGCGGCAACTGAGTTCCCACTTGGAGCAGAAGATGGCAGACTTCACATAGATCGCGCGACTCCGTTGACTTGTGCTCCTCTTTGCAGCTTTTAACACCGGTGTGGCCTTGTTTCTCTTTCTTGAATAAATTCTGCGCCCACGTCTTGAGAACCGATGAGTTGAAGCCGGTTTCTTTCTTTTACATCACTGCTAACTTGTCCTCGAAGAATTTCTGAGCATCGACCAAAGTATCTTCATATCGGAGCACCCCTGTCCCTGTTGGCAACGTGGAAGGATGGAGTACTAAAAGATAGAGCATGTACCGAGAGGCCAACTTACTCATCTTGAAGTTCGTGACGTCTTCCGGGCTTTTTCCCTGCCTCTTGTTGAGGTCCTTGTAGTGGCAGAGCTCAGTAGCGATGTGCCAGGAGAGGATTCTCTGGTCGAACTCCGTATCGTTCACACTCCAGTTCAGGTGACCGTCGTTCGACCTCTTCAATACTTCGCTAGCCTCCAGCTCAAGACTCGTCAACTGGCTCTCCAATCTGCTCCTCCCTTCCAGATAAGCGACCGTTTCCCTCATGTGACGGAAGGTCCATTCTTTGATGTTGCTCTTGAACTCTCTGTAATCGATGTAAAAGTTCTTCTCCAACTTCTCATCTGACTCGCCAAGCCAGGGATACTTGCTGAATATCCCGTTTCTCTTCCTGATAGATAATTTCAAGAGGTTAAACTGGGCCACGGAATTCAACCATCTTGGATTAGGGAAGATCCGGAGAAAAGACACGGCAGATGATATTGTGGATCCACCAGGTCTCCAAAGACGCCAGTGGTCGACCCAATCGGATGAAATTGCAAGAAGACCTGAGTAAATCTCTAAAAGTATAGCCGCACTTATCAGCAAGAAGGTGATATAGATGTCGACTTTGGGGTAATCCTTCCTATCCTGTAAGGAGAAGAACACCACCACAGTACACAGCACCAAGAGATTCGTGATCCAACGAAAGATGCCCCAAGCACGGTTCAGCAATAGTGCCTTGGTGTAGAGCAGATCGTACATGAACCCCAGTTCGATCTCTACGATCCCAAAAGCCATCGTCGAGTCCATGGCAGGACTATTCACTAACATGCGCTTACTGGCCTCCAGGTCTCCAGAGTTGAGAACGAGGCCCACGAAGAGAAGCTTGAAGATCTTGAACAACTCATAGGCTTCGACCAGAGTCCCGTCCTTTTCTTTGTCGATAGCTTGACCACTGTTCACTGAGAGGTCCTCCGAAGCCGGAACCTCCATGACCTCGTCAAAGTCGACTCGGTAACCCTCCTCTGTCTTCAGAGTGTACTGCTACATCATCCTGGGGTATATGGGACCGAAATCGGGAAGCAAAAGCACGTCCTCTCTGCATATTTGATGAACCCTACTAGGATCACGCCAGCTGCTAATATCGATAGCGTAGACCCTGACAAGGCAATAAAGTAGATGTAACAAGCTAGTGCTGTAATATTTGAGATTTTTTATTAGGTTAAAGAAAAGATGGTGGGACCACTTTAAATAAAGAATAATTTTTAATTTTTTTAAAAAAAATTTTCTGTTTTTTCCCCTTTTTTTTTTTTTTTTTTTCTTTTTTGCTTTTCCCTTGAAAAATGAGGAGATAAAAAGGAAAGGCTAGCCCCGCCGAGGAAAGCCCACGTCGCCCTCACCCGGGAGCATCGGCCTCACCCGGCCGGAAGTGGAGGCAGCGAACGGGGACCGGGCCGCGTCACGAAGTCGCGGCGAGGCCCTCGCCGGGCTCGCCCTCACCCGGCAAAAGGCCGGCCTCGCCCATACTAGATCCGGGCGAGGCCGGCCCGCCCGGCCGCCGGGCGTCGTCCCGTGGGGCGGTGGCCAGCCATCGCCCGCTCGGCTGTGGGCAAGGCCGACACTCGCCCGGGCGGGGCGAGCCTTGGCGAGGCTGGCTCGCCGGCTGGCCTCGCCCGGGTAGTCGCCGCACCCGGCCGGCCTCCTCGTGGCGGCGAGGCTGCGCCTGGCTGGCGGGCGGTGGCCGGCCACCGTCCGGCCGTCATGGCCGGCCACCGAAAAGGGCAAGGGAAAAGCCAAAAATAGAGAAAAAAAAAGGGAAAAACAGAAAATATTAAAAATCAAAAATATTTAAAATATTAAAATATTATTAAAATTTGTCCATGTCAGCGCGATAGTCCTCCACGTGGCACCGCCGGCGTCCACGCCGGTATTTTTCGGCTAAAATTGGCGGATTGACTCAATTAGCAAACCGACAAAAGGTTTAGACTCAATCGGCAAGACAAAGGTTATATGACTGAATTGGAAACCGCAATAAATTTGGACTTTTTGACAATTCTCCCCGACAAGTCCATAAAGTAGATGTAACAAGCTAGTGCTGTAATATTTGAGATTTTTTATTAGGTTAAAGAAAAGGTGGTGGGACCCACTTTAAATAAAGAAAGAAAAAAGAAAACAAAAAGGAGAAGAGATAAAAAGGAAAGGAAAGCCCACGTTCGGGCAGCAGAAGAAAAGAGGAAAGAAGAAGAAGAAGAAGAAGAAGAAAGAGAAGAAAGAAGATAGGGGCTTTGTGTGTTCACGCCGCAAGCAACTCACCAAGCTTATTTACAACACCCAGTAAGTGATCGCACCTTTTATTCTTCCAATTGAAGTAGTTTCGGAGTTAAGGTTTGAAATTCGAAATTTGGGAAAATCGAGTGGCAAAGTCCGATTTTGGAGTCGTTGAGCCATATATTTTGTAGGAATGATAGTTTAGGGTGTTGTGGAGCCGTGAGATTTTACGGATCGTGATTTAGCTTATGATTTGTCCGAAACAAAATTTCAAAATTTCCTGCGCACAGTGAACAGTACACATCCAGCAGATTTGGACCCGTATTTTGTCATTTTTCAGCTTGATTTTGGGACAGCCAAGTTGGGATTATTGTACTACGTTTGAAGGGCTTTCTATTGATTATAAGTATGTTCGGATCGGGTTCGGAAGACAAAGTTAAGGCACAATCAAGTTTTACGCTTAAACTCCGTGTTGCAAATGGTTTGAATAATCGCTTTGGTTATGCGATTTATTAGCGCATGGAAATCGTTTTGTTAATGTTGTTTCTCGCTTATTTAATAGAACCGCGAGATCGAAAGATCAAATAACATGTTATTTGATTTTGGAGCATCCCCAAGTGAGTAGTACTAATGTTTTTTTTGATTTTATGAAACTCATGTACTAAGGTAAGATTAATCAACATATACTTGTGTAGGAAAGTGAGAACCTATTTGTTGTATAATGATAAATATAGTGCTCAGTAATTTTGAGTTATTGTGGGATGATTCGACAAACCTCTCTTGAAGGGTTATGCATGCTATTTTGGTATAATTGATTTATGTGATTATGTGATGACTATTGAAAGATGATATGTGTTGTGTTCAGAAAATCAAATGTGTTGTGAACAAGTAAAGGATTTAAGTGTTACACGACAACGAAATTTCGTGTGAGTCACATCTAGGGCCTTATAGTCAAGGGCTAAGTGTTATATAGCGACTTGAGTTACATTGGAGCCACAGCTAGGGTCTTGTACTACTAACATACATAGTAAAGGACTAAGTGCTACATGATAATATAACTTCGTGGGAGCCACCTCTAAGGCTTTGTACTATTGCTATATGTGGTCAATGGCTAAATGCTACATGATAACGCAATTTCGTAGGAGTCACCTCTAGAGTCTTGAGTTTGGATATTGAGCGTGAAATGAACCATTGATATGAGATAGGATGAGTCCAATTATTAAACAAAATTGGTAATGCTGGTTTTGTTATTATGGATGAATGAGAAATTTTGCTATTTGATATTAACTAAGTTGAGGTAACGCATTTTGTTCATACAAGTTATCATATTTTTGTTTGGCAATAATAAGCCATGTCTTGAATTTTAGGGAAAATTCCAAATAGGGATCCGAAGTGAATATATTTTCTCAAATAAGGATTCAAAGTAAACTTTGTGTCAAATAAAGACTCGAAGTGAACCAATTGTTTCAAATAAAGATCCGAAGTGAATTTTAAAGTCAAATAAGGACCCAAAGTGATCAAGTTAATCTCTATTGAAGACCTTAGTTCATCGGCAGACATTTTCCGGCGATTAAAATAGGGGCAATTTTGTCATAAATTTGTGATTGGAAAAAAAGGGAAATTCTAAATTAATTAAGTTTAGGTTATTCATTTAGATGTTTATGTTTTCTTCTTTCTTCTCCCCCACTGCTTCTCAACCAAATCGCTACCTAGCCATCGTCGCGACTCGATTCTCGTCGCTCCTCGCCTTGCTCGACTGACGGAGAATTTGGGTCTCTGCAAACAAAGAAAGAAGCGTATGGTTTTTTCTTGTTTTTCAATTCATGCCTCAACCAGCGGAGAATTTGGGTCTTCAACTTTGTGGAGGATGGGTACAATAAATGGGGAGAACTTTGGTCTTTGACTTTGCAAAGGTTGGGTACAAGGAACAAGGGAGACCGTAGGAAACCTAGGGTTTTTTTGTTTCTGTTTTAGGATTTGTTAATTTTCCCTATATTTTTTTTTTGGACAAAATTGCCCAAACTCTATTTATCATAAATGTCACGTGCTTGATAGCCGGCGAATATTTAGCTGACAGCAAACTCAAGTTCTTATTTGAAATTAATTCAACTATTTCGGGTCTTTATTTGAAACAATTTGTCCACTTTAAGTCTTTATTTGACACAAAATTCATTTTTTGTCATTCTTTGAGAAAATTGATCAACTTTAAGTCTTTATTTGGAATTTTCTCTGAATTTTAAATGTGTAATATGGAAGTTTGATATGCTTTTGTGGTATGTACTACTCAATGAGCTTGTGGTTGCTCACCCCTCTATTTTCAAACCATTTCAGGTCCTTTGGTTAGCAGTAAGTAGGTCAAAGAGTGCTATCGATGGGGACCTTTGGAAGTGGACTTTGGATATGGTTTGAGGCTGCGTCCTTTGGATGGAAGGATGGCCGTGTCACCCCATCCCTGTAGGACTTGGGGTGTGACAAGTGCTACCTGGACGCAAGGCCGCAATAACTGCCTCAAGCATAGCTCATCGTCCTCCAGGGCATACGCGGTGATCGTGTCAGGCCCACCCAAGTGGAGGAGAAGAAACGGCGCCCAGAAAGCAGTGATCTGGCTCTTCGGGTCGATCGTGCCTTTCACTTCCTTATTGTTGGCCAGGCGATTCAACAGGATGCCGAGCGTGAGGGTTGCGATGGAGTCGGCCGATAGGTACGTCGTCCAGACCACGACGCGGATCCAATACCTGTAGATGGATTTCCTCCGAAAGCCTAGAGTCACGAGGATCAATTGGAGGAACAAGCTAAGGAGGACGAACAACGGCAGCCTCCGACTCCTTCCACAGTTCTCGAGTGTTTGGGCGGAGCAATGAAAATCCCATGGTTGAACTCGATGTCGGCACCAAAAGGCGCAACGATCGGACACCCTCGGTCGATCTAAGGATTATAAAGGGAGATGACAAAGCAAGGCAAAACAGCATTAGCCTTGAATTTACCCTCTGCAATGTCCTTAAAACGGCCACTCTTTATAACCGATAACTTGATATTGGAATCAAATTCAAAGGCACTTGCTCACCCTGCATAACATTACAGGAAAGAAAAAAACAGTATGCTTTTGAAACACCCCCGACACACTACTCGCAACATCAATTTTGGATGCATAATTATAAAGCAATTCTCTAAATTTTCCCAAGGATGAAGTAAAGCAACAAAATCAGATTCCAATATTTATACTAGCATGTTTATAATCTGATTAAATTGAGAAGATTGAAATATAGGCCTAGAGTTAAAGTCTAGTTTCTCAATCACTTCTCAAAATTTCAAATCCTATGAACTTCATTAAAATCATTGTGATCTTAACACTTTGTCTGGCATGCCCCACAGCCCAACATGATCCATTTGGAATATAAAAATAACCATTTGGGTTGCTATAACAACAAGTAAAGACACAAAAAGACCAAAAGGGAGTGCTAAATGCTCACTCAAGTTGAAGCAATTCCGATACTTTGAGTTGATTGCTTCGATTCCCAACCGACATATTATTGTCCTTGGATACTAATCTCCATATTAAATCCTGGAACAAAGTCGTCACTATGATAAAACAATACATGAGAGAACACGTCTCAAACCACATCCCCATCTGCTGATGTGCTTTATGACTATCATGATCACGACTTGTCGTCCATGTTTGACCTATTGCATGTGGTCTGCGACACTCACTAAATATTTTTCTTATGAGCTGAACATTTTTCGTCCTCCACGTACTGTCACGCGAAGGACCCAGCCGATGCACCACCTTTAGGTCACCTTAATTAAACCCTTAACATTGCACATAAAGGCTAGAAACATGCGACCAAGAACCTATGAAAACCTGAAGTCCAAATTTTCATAACCTCAAAATAAGTTTTACTTTTCCCTATAGCGAAAATGACGTCATCAATACCACAATTTTTATAAAGCACCACTTTAGTGTTAAAACTTCTCAAACAATCATTTTAAGTGCCACAATTATTGAAAAATGAACATATAAGTGAATACGATGACTTAGTTTGCCAAAAACTTGGTGTGACTCGTTGAAGTCACTTAGATGGTTGCTTTAAAATGTTTTGGCACTAAAGTGATAAGTTTTGGCATTAAATTGATCATTTATAAAATTGTTGGTCTAAAATTTTAAAAATTAGAGCGAGCCAAAAGCAAAAATCACAAAGAAAAAAATTCTAACTTTGACACTATTTTGCTTATGAGCATTTTTCTTTGTTTTGTTAGACTCGAGCAAAATCACTGAGCAAACATTCTCTTAAAATTGTTTCATCTTAAATCACATAATCCATTTGTTTTCCTGATAAAAAGGATAGTAAATAAATTTTCTTCACCTCTCGTAAGTTCGTATTTATTTCTTCACTGACCTTGCTCTTAGATTGAACAACAAAGCTGCAAGCATTACGGAAATGGATTACAGTGCATTTGGTTCAGCTTTGTGAAATGCCTTTGCATAGATGCAAAAAACCTTAGATTAAAGGGGTTCAAAAAAAAATGCAAAACACTATCTGCCAAAAACTTGTAAAGGACTTTAGTTCCAAAAAAACAAAAAAAAAGAATGAAAGTGGAAGCACAAATCGATGAAGATGGCACCCCAGGCAAAGCCTGGAAGAGAGAGGATGGCCTATCGCCGACGTCACGCCGCGCTACCATAGGTGAGCCTCTACTTTTGCGACCGACACATCTAGCGAGCAAAGAGAGAGTGTATGAGAAAGACGATAAACAGTGTTTCTAGAGGGCAAAAGTGAGATACACAATTACAAGTGAGGGCAAGATTGGAAGGAAAAAAGTCATTAGACACCACAATAACATTTCAAAAATGCTAAAAGTGATCCCAACCTGCCTTGAACTCTCAACTTTGCCAATGCTGGCTTTCACACAATGCTCTTCAAAGAAAATTATTAGATGCCCTAACTTTTCCTAAGGGATTTTAGAGGCCCAAAGTCCCTTGAGTTGAATTAAACACACTTCTCTTTGATAAACTGCGAGGATCGATATTAGGAACATTTGGAAACCAATCTAACCAAATATCCTAATTTGTGAAAGATCGATGTGTTGAGCAATGTTGTTTGGTATATAAATTACACATCACACACAATTTTAAAACTTCTTGTGTGAAAGCTTTAGGAATGATTACTTTAGTGCTAAAATTTTATAAATGATCATTTTAGAGTCAAATCATTTTAAAAGTGTACATTTAAGTGACCTCAATGACCCACATCAGTTTTTTCATCAATCACTTAAATATTGCTTTATACAAATTGTGGCACATAAATGATTGTTTAAAAAATTTTGACACCAAAGTATGTGCCTTACAATAATTATGGCACTAATGTCATCTTATCCCTACCTGCCAAAACTTCAAATTGTAGGTCAACTTTATTTAGAAAATAGCAAGTACATACTTGAACCTTCCCCTGAATTTTCCGTTACACGAGCAAAAATTTCTGCCAAAATAAAAGTATGCATAATTTGATTTCCATAAAATTATGAAAAATGGCATGATTGCAATTGCAAATGTCCTCAATGTCCCTATGTATAGGTTTCTAGATCAGTCAAATTTCAAATGCCAAATAATAAAAAGTCAGAATTAAAAGCCATGCCTGCTTTTTTCCGTATCTGCTAAAAAGATCGATTAGTTATTTCAAAACCTCTTGATAAAATGTTCCATTTCTTGGCTTGATGCTAATAAAAAGTTATATATGAATGATATATCTTGTATACATTAAAGGAAGCCAGGTTTTGCCTAACTTTCAGTAAGCTTCATTCCAAACTTGTCCTCAAGTAATATAAAGCTATAAAGTGAAAGAAAAGAATCTTTAAGTGTACACTTGGTTTCATGTCCGTTTCTCACTAATTTTCATCGCACACACCAACTCATGATAATCGGAGTCCCTTATCGGTTGGATGTGTGCAAATGAAGGTGCATATATGCCTAATTCTGCAGAACGTGAGGCTGGCTTGAACGCCCTTTTTAGCGTGCCTTGGGCTTCTATATGCATTTCACCTTTAACCCTTAAGCCTGTGAATCAGCCTCGCCAATTCTATAGGATTTATTTCAAGTTCATTCTTATAATTATTATTAAAAAAAAAAAAAAAAAAAAAGCATTTTGGCCTCTGCACAAGGGCTGAATGGTGGGTGGAGTAGCTCGGCGGTGGCGGTGGCACACCGCTTACGTATGCACTGGTAAAGTAAGATTTAATACACGTCTGGTTCCAACAAAGGTGAAGCCGTCCGGGGCCTCCGCTTTTTGGCGCGTCTTGAATTTCTGTATGCATTACACTTAATGCACTTTACCTAAGCTTTTCACCTACAAAAAAAAAACATTATCCAAAACCGAAGATTGTAACTCTCCACCTTCTGACACTCCACTGCTATTCTTCCATCATCCGCAGGTACATCTTTTTGCTTTGTCTTTCACAACTCCACGAGTTGCTGCAAACATCAATCTTTCGTATTGCAAAATATCCATTTATTTAGTTTTTTTATTTATTGCATGACTTTTGTTAAATGCAATCAAGCAAGGCAATGGTTGGTCCCAAATCCCAACCTTTTGCCACTACTTAATTGATTGTTCACATTCATTACCACTTACGTTGTTGTACATACCATCTGTCCAAAATGAAATTTCGGCGAAGGAGTTATGATGTCTAAATTTAGCCCATTAAATCTGTAAAATCTCAAAAGTGAGTCCTTTCCATATGTGTTAACTTCAAACGGCTTGTATAGCTTATCCCGATATCCAATTGAATTTTTGTTTTGACGGCTTGTATGGGCATGGAAGTTTCTACGTTCTGGGTATTTGAAAAATTCTCATAATTTTTTCTATTTTTGGAAATCAAAACAATGATGGAAAAATAAGAGCTTTGAAATGGGCTCTACTCTGTGGCTGAAAATGTTATCTTTTTCATCATGATGATGGAAAAATATTATACATTGAGTTTTGTATATTGTGACATTTCACAGAATGACCATATAAATGCAGAATTTTCAAAAAAAAAAAAAAAATGAACTTTTTGTCTATATAGATAGTATCTATTAGAAATTTACATTTTTTTTTTTTTTTTTGATGAACCCTATCTATTGTATTCATTTATGCTTCTCCAGAGTTATTTACGGCAGTTGAATCTTTGTTCGAGTTTATGGACTGAAGTAATGCATTTAAGGACAATTTTCCAATTTTATTGTAATTGGGCTCTTTTTAGGTAATTTACGATTTGTGGAATTTAGATCATTAATGTGGCCGTCGGCCATGAAAAATTTATGGGTATTTTGGTAATTTGTTGCTTAGGAATATTAAAAATCAGATTTGACTCTATTGTATTCATTTATGCTTCTCCAGAGTTATTTACGGCAGTTGAATCTTTGTTCGAGTTTATGGACTGAAGTAATGCATTTAAGGACAATTTCCCAATTTATCGTAATTGGGCTCTTTTTAGGTAATTTACGATTTCTGGAATTTAGATCATTAATGTGGCCGCCATGAAAATTTTATGGGTATTTTGGTAATTTGCTGCTTACAAATATTAAATATCAGATTTGACTCCATTTGTTTTGCGGAAGATAAATGATTTGAAAAATATTTAAAAATAATCGTTTGTATCGCTTGAAATATTTAGAACATGAATAATATTTTCATTATTCGAAAACAATTTATGTCGAAACATATTCATGGATGATAAAAATATTTTTCATTTACTCATTTTTATAAGAGATACGACAATTATTTTTATGAAAACATTTTGAAAATCATTTTATTTTTATAACAAACGCACCACTATTATTCCTTGGTGGTGCCGGAGATATTGCTTCATGAAATTATATGAATTCCTGATAGCTAGAGTTCAGATAAGTGGTGCTCTGCCTCTGCTAGGAATTTCTACAATATAGCATATTTGTAACCAATAACATATTTTTATGCATAAACATTGGATCAAACAGAGATGCTTTTGAGTGACTGATGAGTTAATAAATCTGGATCTAGATGTTGGTTTACCCTGTCATTTGATCTTATTCTGAAGAACAGTCGCTTGCAATTTTGTTGTGATACCACTGTTTCCCAAGGTTATGTCCGCGAGTCTATGTCTATTACCGAGATATTTATGTTGCTGCTGAAAATTATGTATACTCACTTGCATTGACGCTTCGGTGTATTATGCTTGGACGTTTGGGGAATGCCTATACTTCTAATCACTAACAGAGGTAAAGGATCACTTACTTCACAAGCGAACTCATTCAGATTTAGTAAAAATTGCTGAGAATAAACAGCAAGTTTTTCATTATTTTCGGATCTAAAAATAATTTTTGTCTTTAAATTTTTAAAAGAAAATCATAACTTAAAGTGATAAATACGCAAAAACTGGCCCCAAACTGGATTTTACTAAGTAAAATGTTACTAACCACGTAGACAAGTTAGCTAGTAATTTATGGTAGGTTAAAGTTACTCTTTTTTTTTTTTTCTTTTTGAAATTGAAACTTACAAGTCACTCTAAAAAAAAAATACAAGTCTCCGTCTCGCATATAGATACATACTTGCTTTCTCAAAGTCAAAAGTGTACAAACCGGGAAGAAAATTAATTATGGTAAGAGGTTGCTAGGTAAATCAACATGAAAAAGTTATTTGGCACTTTTGAGGAGATATGCCGAAAGTTACCAAGCGACGTTTGAGGGACTCAAATTCTCCGTGCCAATGATAACGCCTCTGGTGAAGAAGAACAGCAGATACACAGTTTCATTATTTCTTGAATCCTCGAGTACAACAAGTATTGAAACAACTCAACCTCACCATCTCATCAAGATGATGATGATGATGAGCTTTATTTATCTTACTCAAGTAACAGTAGGTTAAGCAAAAGACGCATTCCACCTGAAAGTTCTAGTTCAAGATCAGTTTGGTGATGCATTGTGCTTCGGAAGTTTGCACCAGCTCTGCTACGCCGAGATGCGCCATTAGAAGCCAAACATGGCTGATAAGCTCTCCTCCTCTGCTCAGGCTCTCGGAGTGTTCGTAGCCTTTGCTTTGGCAAGCCGCGTATATCAGAAACTTCGCCCAGACCTTGCCGATCAACTTCCATTTCCTACCGAAGTCTTCCGACTCCATTTTATTCAACTGGGATGCGAGATGGCACGCGTCAAACAGCACCGACCTGCTTTTGCCACCGCGTATTTTCACAGCGGGCAGCTGAGTTCCCACTTGGAGCAGAAGATGGCAGAGTTCGCATACGTCGCGCGACTCTGTTGACTTGTGCGCCTTGTTGCAGCTTTTAACGCGGGTGTGGCCATGTTTCTCTTTCTCGAATAAATTATGCGCCCACGTCTTGACAACCTTTGAGTTGATGCTGGTTTCTTTCTTTGACAACACCGCTAGCTTGTCCTCGAAGAACTTCCGAGCGTCGACCGAAGTATCTTCATATCGGAGCACCCCTGTCCCTGTTGGCAACATGGAAGGATGGAGAACTAAAAGATAGAGCATGTACCGAGAGACCAACATGCTCATCTTGTAGTTTGTGATGTCTTCCGGTCCTTTTCCTTGCCTCACGTCGTGGTCCTTGTAGTGGCAGAGCTCAGTGGCGATGTGCCAGATGAGGATGCTCTGGTCAAACTCCATACCGTCCACACTCCAGTTCAGGTGATCGTTGTTTGACTTCTTCAGTACTTCACTAGCCTCCAGCTTAAGACCCGCCAACCCGCTCTTCCCTTCCAGATAACCGACCGTTTTTCTCATGTGACCGAAGGTCCATTCTTTGATGTTGCTCTTGAACTCTTTGTAATCGATGTAGAAGTTCTTCTCCAACTTCTCATCTAACCTGACGAACCACGGATACTTGCTGAAGATCCTGTTTCTTTTCTTACTAGATAATTTCAAGAGGCTGAACTGGGCCACAGAATTCGACCATCTTGGGTTCGGCCAGATCCGGAGAAAAGCCACGGCAGATGATATCGCGGATCCCTCAGGTCTCTGAATCCGCCAGTGGTCGACCCAATCAGATGAAAATGCGAGCAGAACCGAGTAAATCTCTAAGAGTATGGCCGCACTTATCAGCAAGAAGGTGATATAGATGTCGACTTTGGGGTAATCCTTCCTATCCTGTAAGGAGAAGAATACCAACACGACACACGGCACTGAGAGATTAATGACCCAACGAGTGATGCCCCAAGCACGGTTAAGCAACAGTGCCTTGGTGTAGAGCAGATCGTACATGAACCCAAGCTCGATCTCCACGATCCCAAAAGCTGTCACCGAGTTCATGGCATCGTTCGTGAACATGCGCTTACTCGCCTTCAGGTTGCCAGAGTTTAGGATAAGGCCCACGAAGAGAAGCTTGAAGATCTTGAACAACTCATAGGCTTTGACCAGAGCCGTGGCTTTCTCTTCGTCCCTGGCTTGACCGCTGTTCACCGAGAGGTCCTCCGGAGCCGGAACCTCCGTGACCTCGTCCATGCTGACTCGGTAACCCTCCTCTTTCTTCAGACTATACTGCTCCATTATCCTGGGGTATATGGGACCAAAATCAGGAAGCGAAAGCATTGAATCTCGAAGTCGACCTTCACTTGCCAGGTACAAACACAATGTCCTTTCTATATATTTGATGAACCCCACCAGGATCATGCCAGCTGCTAATATCGACAGCGTAGACCCGAACAAGGCCATGAAGTAGATGTAACAAGCTAGTCCTACCTGGACGCAAAGCCGTGCCAACTGCCTCAACCATAGCTCATTGTCCTCCAAGGCATACGCGGTGATCGTGTCAGGCCCACCCAAGTGGAGGAGAAGGAACGGCGCCCAGAAAGCAGCGATCTGGCTCTTCGGATCGATCATGCCTTTCACTTCCTTGATGTTGGCCAGGCGGTTCGAGAGGACACCGAGCGCGAGGGTTGCGATGGAGTCAGCCAATAGGTACGTCGTCCACACCACGATTTGGATCCAGTACTTGTAGATGGATTTCCTCCGGAGACCCAGAGTCACGAGAGTCAATTGGAGGAACAGGCTGAGGAGGACGAGAAACCGCAGCTCCCACTCCTTCCATAGTTCTCGAGTGTTTTCGGGGAGCAGCAAAAATCCCATGGTTGCACTCGATGTTGGCACCAAAAGGCGCAACGATCGGGCAACCTCAGTCGATCTTAGGATTATAAAGGGAGAGGACAAAGCAAGGCAAACAACATTAGCCTTGAATTTACCTCTGCAACATCCTCAAAATGGCCACTCTTTATAACCAATAACTTGATATTGGAATCAAATACAAAAGCACTTACTTACCCTGCATAACATTATAGGAATGAAAAAGCAACACGCTTTTTGAAACACCAACGACACACTACTTGTAGATATATACTTGTCAAGCAATTCTATGCATTTGCCCGAGGATGAAGTATAGCGACAAAAACATATTCTGTTATTCATACTGGCATGATTATAATCTGTTTTAATGGAGAAAATTAAAATATAGGCTTAAAGTTAAAGTTTAGTTTCTCAATCACTATTCAAGATTTTGAATCCTGTGAACTTCATTCTAATCACTGTGGTCTTTACTCTTTATCTGGCACACCCCACCAGCCCAACATGATCCTTGTGGAATATCAAAAAAACCCGTTCTAGTTGCTTTAAAAAGTAAAGACACACAAAGGCTGAAAAGAGATTGATAAATGCTTCCTCCAAGTTGAAGGGATTCCGATGCAATGAGTTGATTGCTTCCATTCGGAGACAGCATATTATTGTCCTTGGGTATTAATTGCATTAAAACCTGGAATGAAGTCGTCGTTACGATAAAACAATGCATGAGAGCACACGTCTCACACCACATTGCCGTCAGCTGATGTGCTTTATGACCATCATAATCACAACTTCTCGTCCATGTCTGTCCTATTGGCATTTGGTGTGCGACACTCGCTTAACATTTTTCTCCCACGTGGTGTATGAGCTGAACGTTTTCGTCCTCCACATACTGTCACGTGAAGGACACACAGCCGGAGCACCACCTATAGCTTAACTTAATTAAACCTTCAACACTGCACATCAAGGCTAAAAGCATGCGACTAAGAACCTATGGAAACCTCAAAGTCCAAAAATTCATAACCTTAATATAAGTTTTATTTTTCCCTAGAGCAGAATGGACATCAACAATGCCACAATTTTTATAGGCTGTCACTTAAGTGAATGTGGTGACTTAGTTTGTTGAAAATCTAGTGTGACTTGTTGAAGTCACTTAAAGGATTGCTATAAAAAAAATTTAGCTCTGAAGTGATCATTCAATAAATTTTGGCATTAAATTGATCATTCAAAAAATTGGTGCTCTAAAGTTTTAAAAATTAGAGTGTGCCAAAAGCAAAAATCACAAAGAAAATATTCTGACTTTGACACTATCTTTCTTTGTTTTGTTAGACTCAAAAGCACACTCATTGAGCAAACATTCTCTTTAAATAGTTTCATCTAAAATTACATAGACCTATTTGTTTTCTTATACCTAACAAAAAAGATACTAAGTAAAATTTACCTCTGCAACATCCTCAAAACGGCTACTCTCTATAAGCAACAACTTGATATTGGAATCAAATGCAAAAGCACTTAGAAACCCCGCATAACATTACAAGAAAGAAAAAGCAATGCGCTTTTGAAACACCCACGACACACTACTGGAGACACCTTTTTTGGATGCATAATTGTCAAGCAATTCTTTGCATTTGCCCAAGAATGAAGTAAAGCAACAAAATCAGATTCCGGCGTCCATACCGACTTGATTATAATGTCCTTTAATTTAGAAGATTGAAATATAGGCCTAAAGTTAAAGTTTGGTTTCTCAATCAGTCCTCAAGATTTCGAATTCTGTGAACTTCATTCTAATCGCCATGATCTTAACTCTTTGTCTGGCACGCCCCATCAGCCCAACATGATCCATGTGGAATATCAAAATCACCCATTTAGGTTGCTATAACGACAAGTAAAGACGGTCAAAAAGGCGACAAAAGGGTGATAAATGCTCACTCCAAATTGAAGCAATTCTTATGCATTGAGTTGATTTCTTCGATTCCCAAACAACATATTATTGTCCCTAGGTACTACTCTCCGAGTTAAACCTTGGAATGAAGTCGTCGATAGAACAAAAATAATGCATGAGAGCACACATCTCACACCACGTCGCCGTTAGCTAATATGCTTTATGACCATCGTGATTGCGACTTGTCGTCCATGTCTGACCAATTGGCATGTGGTGTGCCACACTCGCTGAACATTTTTCTTATGAGCTGAACATTTTCATCCTCCACATACTGTCACGTGAAGGACCTTAACTTCATTAAACCCTTAACATTGCACATCAAGGCTAGAAACGTATGAAAAACCTCAAGTCAAAAATTTCTTAACCTCAAAACAAGTTTTATTTTTGCCTAGAGCGAAAAGGAGGTCATCAATGCCACAATTTTTATTGGGTGTCACTTTAGTGTTTAAACTTTTCAAACAATCATTTTAAGTGCCACAACTTTTGAAAAATGATAATCTAAGTGAATACGGTGCCTTAGTTTGTCGAAATCTGGCGTGGCTTGTTGAAGTCACTTAAATGATTGCTTTAGATAGTTTTGGCACTAAAATGATCATTCAAAATGGTTTGGCATTAAATTGATCATCCATAAAATTGTTGCTTGAGAGTTTTAAAAATTAGAGCGGGCCAAAAGCAAAGGTCATGAAGAAAATATTCCAACTTTGACACTATTTTTCTTTGTTTCATTAGACTCAAAAGCAAAATCACTGAGCAAAGCTTCTCTTAAAATAGTTTCATCTAAAATCACATAGATTTTTCCTATAAAAAAGGATAACGTCATGCCCTGACCCGTTTTGAGCGCGCGGCACCCCTCGCTTCCATTTAGATGGTCGTTCGATTGCAATGTCTCAGGAGGCGTTACCGACCCAATTCGTAGTAACAATAAAACGCACAAGCGGAAACATAAACAAATCTCCAACCATCATTCAGTAGGGATAGTTAAAAGCATATATATATATGCGTCATAAGTCAACATTTCATACACAACAAGTTCAAAAGCTAAACAACCAGCTTCATTACATTTGACATGCTTGACCGCGCTACCACGACCTTCTACAAAAGGGCCGGGATATGCCTACGCCTCTAGGGTGGTCCAAAAAGTACTAGCAACCCCACTACTATCTAAGCCTCAATGACCTCTGGGATCCATGGCTCCGGCACGGTGATCAGCTCGGGGTCGAGCTCGGGGTCAGACATCTTTCCATTGGGAATGTCCCCATCCTTGGCATTTCAACTTATGCCTCCCCTAGAACCTCGGACACCTGGCGGACTGTCAAAGCCACAAATGGGACCATGGCTCTCATTACCCACCCAAAAGTACCAGCCACAAATCGGAGTGGCACGAGGTTAGGTAGACCTTCGTTGACCCAAATGGTCATATGATGTAACATGTATAATGTGTGTCAACCCCTCCCGATACAAGATACTCTGTCACCTCCTAACTGTCCTCAACAAGTAGGTCAAAACATATCTAACGGAACAGCTCAGCCACTCTTAGGGCCTATAAACATTTCAACAAACAAATATGAGATAGACTCAATGAGTGAACTTCCTAGACCTCGCATAGGAAAGTCGTTCACCTCGGAAGCACCCTAAACAAGCAATTATCTATCGATAACAAAATGTGACAATACTCTTCTCACTTTACTTTTACTATTCTCATAATAACAAATCTACTATTCAAGGCCATTAATATAGATGCCTAGGCAATTCCATAACATATATTCCATGCTCTCGAGCCAAACATACGAATGCGCATTATGGTTCAAATCATGTGCTCATGCCATGCAATAATCCGGACTTGAACATATACGAATCTCATGCACTTTCCATACAAATATATCCAGATTATTACGGCCACTCGGGACCCAAGGCCGACCCAAGGCCAACCCAAAGGTTCATAGTCATCCGGCATGACCGGCATCGTCTCGCCTCATCGAGCATGGCATGATCCCTCTTAAAATGCATCAAGACAGTCATTCCCGTAAAGAGCTTCGTTCCAAAATTCATCCGTGATCGGCATCCTGTTGACTTTGAGGCATCTTAACTAAATCGGGCATCATCCCGTTTAAAACTCATGAGGATGGGTTCACACCCCACGTCATAAGCATCAGGGTCTTAGATGATCAAGCGGGCATATCATCACACAATTCATTTCTTTTGTTTCTCATTTAACCCATGTGATACTCATGCAATATGCCACATCACTCGTCAAATGCCACTATGTTACACAAGTGCATCATATTACATTATATAAATGCTTTATTTTATTCATAAAGAATCCGTGACATATGGATCACTTATTACAATGAGGTAAGGTCATCATAGTATTCCAAAATTATCTATCACGTGCCATTACAATTACCAATGACTCATCTTTTATTCGTATGGCATACTACCCTACCATAATATGCTCTAGTAACGAGTCATATCAAAACGTCACTCCATAACGGCACACGTGACACATATAACATAGGTTACTAACCCGTATAACATATGTACACATAACCCATATAGCACATACACACACATAAACTATGTAACACATTTAACACATAATCCTTATAGCACATAACTCAAACAATGCATCTAGCACATAATCCATATGTCATATCTAACCAATAATCCCTATATCACATAATAACATTTCATCATATTATGACATGATAGAATCACATATCAATTTCACTTATTGTAATCTGATAACTTATTGCCCTAACTGTGATAACCTATCACTTTGAGACTCAATAACCCATCTAAGTCCAACAATAACTTATCACATCAATAAATCATCATTTAACCACCAACAAGTCCTAAACTACTCCCTAAATGCAACCATAACCCTAATCAAGGGATGGAAAGCCACTCACAAATGATTCGGGCTTCAAAATGCGTCGAGGGAAGGAACAACAAGACCGAACAGCAGCTATGGACTGCTAATCACACGTCTACAGGCTGCGGAGGAGATGGACAGTAGTTGAATGGCGGTCCGGCGGTGGCACGGTGGTGGTCCGACAGCAGTTCAATGTCAGTTCGGCATTGACACGGCGTCTAGGCTTCGCAAGGGACTAAATTGGAGAAGAAACGAATGAAGGTTGCTCAGTACCGAACAGCCCTTAATGTAACACTCTTGATACCGACCTCATAAGGATTGGCCATAAGGTCCTAAAAGGATCAATCATGGGCTATTGGCCATGGATCAATCAGTTCAATCGGTAAGGAATCAAGGATCGGTCATGGACCGACCGACCGACCAATCACGAAATGGTCGAGGTGTCGGCCGTGAATTTCTACCAACCATACCGATGGAGTAGGATCACCAACTCATAAAAAGACATTTTGATCACGGGGGTTGGTCACGGGATGATTTTGGATCAGCAGATAATCATGGGGCAATCCGACCGGTCACAATGCCTGGTCGCGGGTGATTACGCCCGGCTATGCACCAATACACAACGGATCTAACTTGATCAAATGTGATCTCCTTCCCACCAAAAATGCATCATTCCCTATTTAATCCTTAGTGATCAGAAAAGATTCTTGAATTGGTGATGTTCAATCGTAGATCGGAAATGCACCGACCATGAGCCATACAAATGGATCAAGTGCCGACTGGAATGAACTCAGAGATAAACCCAGTTATTCCATCACTAATTCTAAGATCCATGAGTGCCTTGACTTAGTGCTAGGCCATGGGTAGCCTTAGGATTAGCCTTGAACCAACTGAAAGGCAACCGATCCTTTAGGCCAACTAACCGTCCAAAGGAACGGTTTAGGGCGAGCATGGGGCGTGATGGCCGAATCTTGGGTGCACGTAATTTGATTTTTCAAGGTGTACCTAATAATTCCTTCTCTGGCCCTGGAATCAACTTAGACAAGGGAATTCTCTAGATCACCTTTGATGAAGAAAATGACAAAATAAGATAAAATTCTAAAACCCCCTCATTAAATGAATGGGTGATGTGTCCTTTGAAACATCATGATGGTAGCCCAAAATATCTTTGAAGTTCTAGAAAAAGGTAGCACACATGTGGACCAGAGAGCGATACACGGGCCCTCATTAATGATTAAAGATTCTAGATTGCCGAGTTGGCAACTATGGTACCATTATGATCAAACTCCATTAAATGTTCATTAAATGCGGTATATAGGTGGACCAATGGAAAGCAAAAAGCAGGCCGTCATCGATTATGTAAATGGACTAGATTGCCAAGTAAAACCTTTTAACCATACCAACTTACTTTTTAGGTGCAATCATGAGGCAAGTAAACTTGCCACCCAAGAATTTTAGGCAGGCTACATGGAAACTTAAGATTGGATCGAGTGACTCGATAAAGATGGCATTAAGGATTATAAAAAGGAGGAGCCCTCTTCATTTCCCCACCTTACCTCCCATTTCCTCCTCCCTCCTCCTCTTGCATGCCTCCTCCTCCTCACGCCCTCTTTCTCTCTTTCGGCCTCCAAACAAAGCCGCCCATCTCTTGTAACTCGTGCTTTAATGTGAGGTTCACCCAAGTAAGTGTAGTTTCTCCCTTCTTTTAGTAACATGTGGGATGTCTTCAACTCTAGGAAATCATCTCTCGAACAAGCCGAGGGTAGGTCGATTGATTCTTGGATGTTGATGTATTCTATGACTTGTTCATGTACTTAAGTTTCTTGTATGACAAAAATGAAGTCATGGTTCATAGCTTTCGTTCGGTACAAGTCAAGGTTCGCCCATAGCCATAAGATGTGATTTGGTATTGAGGTGTACCGAGTTCACGTCTTGGATTGGTGTGGGGTTCCTTTATGCTTGTTACTCGAGCGGGGCTTTGGCCTTAGGCTCGTTTGTAATGTTGTTGATGAAGAAATTCATGACTTCATGACTTGTGCATTATGTTTGAGAATAAAATGTATAGTTCATGGCACGTGCATAAGACTTGAATACAACCTCAAGAAGAGATTGTGCTCGAGCTAAGTTTGAGTCCCCCATTTCCTAGCAAGTAGGGGTGAGCGTGGTTCCCGAGTAGAACTAAGAACCGGAGAACCGAACCGCAGGTTCCATTCGGTTCCCGGTTCCCTTTTTTGGGAACCGGAACCAACTTCCGGTTCCCAAACCTAAAAACCCTAAATATTTTGATCCGGTGGCGTCCCAATTTTTGAACTTCCGCCCAAACCCTAAATCACTAGTGAAACCTCCGCCCAAACCCCTGTCCCCCGACTCCTCCATACCCTTACCTTGAATCCCTCAACGACGCCCTCCCTCGACGACGCCGATCACCCCAACGCTGGACGCCGCTCGCCCCCGGACGACGCTGTTGACGACGACGCCCCGCCGCTTGCCGCCCTTGAAGTCGATGCCACTCGCCCGCTGCTGGACACCACTCGCCCCCCCCCCCGCTGTACACCGCTCACCCCCGACGACACCCCACCGCTTGCCGCTCACCCCCCCCCCCCGCTTGCCACCCTCGGGCGTCCTCCGTAGCATTCGATTCGGCTCTATCGCAGTGCTCTCTCTCTCTCTAGCATTCGATTCGGCTCTGTCGCAGTGCTCTCTCTCTCTCTCTCTCTCTCTCTCTCTCTCTCTCTCTCTCTCTCTCTCTCTATGGCGTGGGTTTTGTGTCTTCTGTGTGTGAATTTTTTATTTCTCTTTCTCTTTCTGGTTTTGTTTCTTGCGAAGTGCAGAATTCAGGTTTCAGGGACTCGAGGAGCTTCTCTCAGCCGCCTTTCATGCTGGTAATCTCTACCGCCCCCTCTCTCCATTGTTTGTTCTCGATTGAACCTCCTGGTTTTCTTGAATTGCTTATAAGAGGTGATTGGAGTGTTCTAATTTTTTTCTTGCTTTATCTCTCTTATGCTGGTAGCTAAAATAATTGGTGTTGATCAGTAAAATCTATCTTAAAGTTGATTCTCTAGTTCGGCAGGCTGATGCACTTTGACTCATCTGTTGCTGAATAATAATCTTATCTAGTGTGGATCAGGTTCCCACTAATGGCAAGCTTTGTGCTAACAAGCAAAACCAAATCTTTAGTTGGAATGTTGTATCAGTCAATTTTGTGCTAATAACCACGAATACAAGCATAATTAGTATCCTCCGCTTGTAGCAGGCGAGGCCAAGGGTGAGCTTTTGGCAAGCGATGGAGACGTAGAAGATGAGGTGGGTGAGAGAGAGGAGAGGGATGGAAATCCAAGCATTATACTGGACATAAACACTAGACTTGGAGTAGCACTGCTGTGCAGGTAATTTTCATGTGCTTGCTGAAAAAGCTGTTTTTTCAAGAGGATTGCTTTTTAGATTTTTTGCTGGCGTTCTAACTCAATTGGAAGGGTGGGGCAAAGTGAGACTATATAGGTGCATAATTTTGCGCTATTGCCTGTACAAGTGAGATTTCACTTGCTGTATCATCCAATTGATGCTTAGAAGTTACTACTATACAGGCAGTAGGAAGTTCCTATCAGTCAATGTTGTATCATCCAATTGATGCTTGGAAGTTCTTGACAATCCCAAGTCTCACTTGTACAGGTGTAGCAGTTGGAAAGCTCATCAATTTGGCGACGAAGTGAAGGTTGCCCAAGCTGATGATTCAAGTAATTAGTAAAATTTACTAGTGAGACTTGCCGGATAACATTAGGCAATCGAGGCCTGCAAAGTTTTTGAAGGTATAGATATGAATTTGTCACAAGTGCTAAAGCAAAATTCTCGGTTTTTTTTAATGTAATTGTGTGAAAAAAAAAAAAAAAAAAGAAGTTTTGCGCTTGTTTGTTCGTGGTGTGCCAATTTAAAAATTCATGTCTCGAAATATTGAAGAGATCGTGTTGTATTGGAATTTGAAATTTTCGAGCATATATCTATCTTTTCCTCCAAGTTCACAAGCATTTTCATTTTCCTTTGAAGGTATGAGCTTTTTCCTAAATCCAGCTTTGATCCTTGATCCTTCTGCTTAGTTGTTGGTAATGTTAGCTATGTTAGGCCTTCATGAACTCTCTATTTCCGAGAAAAACTATATTATTACATTCTTCCCAAGTTCACTAGCATATATCGTTTTGTATTATCTTTAATGAATGACAAGCTTATTTGTTATTGTTGCGTTCTTTTCCATTTTTTTAACTAAAATGAACAAAAAAAAAAAAAACCTGTTGGAACCTGGAACCGACCCTGGAACCTGTGACGGGGTAGGTTCCAAGTTCTTGGTTCCGACGGATAGATTCCAGGTTCCAAAAAATTAGGAACCTGTACCCGAGGATAGGTTCTAGATTCCAAGCGGAAACTGTAAGGAACTTGGAACCGCTCACCCCTACTAGCAAGAACTAGGTTCAAGTCCAAAAGCATGGCAAGAGACTTGGGTTCGAGTCCTGAGCATATTAACTTGGTTTGAGTCCCAAAAGCCGGCAAAAAGCCAAAAGTCCGGATAAAAGCCCAAATTGAATTGGGTTCGAGTCCCAAAACAACTTCGAGAAGACTTGGGTTCAAGTCCCAAGCATAAGAGAAAAGCTTAATGAGCATGGCATGCATGAGCAAGAAAGAAAGGCTAGAAGTGCATAAGCTCAGGGCATGGCATCATGTTCACGAATGATTGCAAGAATTGTCATTTATATATGCCTGAAGCATGGTTGCTCTTTGCTATTGATTTGCTTTTGACATGGTTTGCATGAGAAGGAGGAGAGAGACAAGGGAAATCTTGTCCATTAATGCACATCAACTCACAAGCTTTTGGACTCACATCATTCACTCAAGGAAGGCTTCTTCAAAAAGCGAAAATCTATGCATTAACGAGGGGATTTCACACTTGAGTGTCTAGGCTTAGACTAGACTAGCTAGGGAGGCTAGATAGGTCTTCAAACTTCTCCAATTTGCCGCCTAAATGCTTGAGCTACCCCCTTCTCTTGCCAATTTCCATCTTTGCTCTTTTGTCCTTAGTCCAACGGAAGGGCATTTCGGTCCTTTCACCAAGATCTCGCACTATTCATGACTCTTCACATCATTGCATGCATTTAATGCCAAGATCTTGCCAAAAGAAGGCTTGATGGGCTTGAAGGACCCATGGACCTTCCTCAGCCGCCCACTCCTTGGGCGTGTGGACATTGATCCACCCACTTGGGCTCGGGCCCATTAGGTCTCCGCCCATGGTCCGTTTCCACTTTTCCACACTTGTACATCTTTATCAATAAAAAAATCAAGTTTTCGCCCCAAAGTGGCCTTTTCTGATGCCCTTGTGGTTTATCGATCCTCAAGATGATCTCATCTAATGATTGCTTGTCGAAACAATTTCATTTTGAAAAATCGGATGAGGACGAGGATGTCAAAACGAGGATGTCACAGTTTAGCAATGTTGTTTGGTAAATACATGTGACATCCAGATTTCGCCGGACCTCAGAAAAGTAACGATCCGTCACGGGTTGACGAAATTGTTATTGGATTTCGTCATTGGCACCAATTGCGGACACTATTTCATCATCTGTCATCGTTGGCACCGCATTCGGCCATCGTTTCATCACCACCCGCCGTTCCGAAACATCGACTTTCGGAGAAAAAAAATATTTCCATGCACACGTCTAGCAAGAGTCAACAAATTGGAGGAGGTTGACTCGCGGAACCGCAGCCACGTTGCTCCATCACCCTCGAACAGCAAATGAAGAATTGAAGCATGCAGCTGCTGCCACGAAGCCCTTCTTATTGACTTAATTAGTCAATTGGCTAGAAGCTACGCTTTTGGATGTCCGCTAGAAGACTTCGACCGCGGCAGCCACGATTTTCTTCAATCGGCCAGCAGAGGCCACATCTTGCATGTAACATGCAAGATGGCGTGCAGCAGCCCATTCGGCGGTCAACGAATGGAGAAACTTTTACCAACAAACCGCCACCTTCGTGCTTGGATGGCCATACGAACGGCCTCATCAACGGCCACATCTTCAGCCATGCAATTACGTGGAACCATTTCCCTCCATGCAGCTACGTGCAAGAGTTGTCTACGAAGAAGTTATGCCGTCCAATGGTCAACAAACGAAGAGGTTGACCGGGAGAGAGAGAGCCCACGTCCACGTCTTTGGGATGGTCAACAATTGAAGGAATGGTTGACCGAAGGAGGCAGCCGCGGTTTGCTTCAATCGGCCACGTCTTGCATGCAACATGCAAGGTGGCAAGCGGTCAACTAAAGGGGAAAATTTGACCGAGGAGAAGCCACGTCGATTCGGGCAGCTGAAGACACTGTAAGAGTTTTCCTAATGTGGACTAAATTAATTGATATTGTAATTTACTGTTTTTACGGTTACCGTAAAAACAGGGCTGATCTAAGGTGAGATAGAAGGTTTCTTAATTAGTCTAATATGGGACTGGCTAGTGTGGGCCGAGTTGAGCCTGGCCCGTAATGAGGGAGCTTGGCTGGAAACTCTATAAATAGTGCTCAAGTCTCTCCTCTAACCCTAATTCTCACATGTATCCTCACCTAAGGAGCGTTTACTTAGCGCTAAATGTGAGGGGGCCGTCTCATTGAGCCAGTGATACGGAGGGCAATAGAGGAGAAGGACTTGATGCATGGATCCCCTTGATATGTGGGTAATCCATTTTCTGCTTCCGCTTTATGTTTGATGGATCCCAAAACAGGTGTGTTAATCTTTCTACTCAATTATGCATGTTCTTGTTCTGGTTATGGAGATCTTGGGGTTGTGCAATTTGCATCCAACATGTGGTATCAGAGCAATCATAACCCTAGAACTTGAACACATAAAGTTTTTGCCCTAATTTGAGATTTTCGAGATTTTTTGTTCAATAAAAATAAAATAAAATTATATATTTGGATTGGGCTCGTCGAGACGAGCAGAACCATGGGCGGCGCGTCGCTGGAGGATGCCGCACGCGCCCCCACGCACGGCCACGCGCCGCCTGGGCGTCGAACGCGCACCGCGTGTGAGCTCCACAAGCCGCGCACTCGGCGGGTGTGGGCGCATGGAGCCTCCGTTCGGCGCGTGGATGGTGGCGTTAGGTTCGTATGATCATCCTCTACATCGTGGTGTATTTATTTTACATGTTTTATAATTTTATGGATGTGAAAATATATACGAAGCCCTAAATACGTGTATTTTTAATGTATTTTTGCGTATTTTTCTTGTGTTTTCTGTGATTTTGGAAATACAAGTGATGGGTTACTAGTATGTTATCACATAAATATTATGAATGTGTGATTCATTAATAAAATCAAACTTTATTATAAATTGAAACTGGCTTAATGAGATACAATCAATATGAGATAGTATTTGAGCTATGTATTGAGCTGATGAGAAACAATAAAGGTTATGAAATTTTTGTTACTCAAGCATACTCCTTGACACGCTGGTAATCTTTGAATGATGGACGTCTTAAGAACTCGTGACCAAACTGATTGTACTGATTAACATATCTGCTGAATGTGGGTAATACATGTCAATTAAGTTACTGCATATTGTACATGAACTCATCTAGTCACTTGTTAATGTCTATCAAGTTGAATATTTTTATGATTAAGAAGTATGACAGCATTTACACAGAGCAATTGTATCTACTGTTATAGTTTAGATATTTGGTTCTCTAATTTGACTCAATTAATAGGCCACTGGTTGATGCAATGATAATTTGTTACTTAAAATTGGCTAATAAATCAGCTATTGGCCTTGGAGTCATGTTTTGCCTTATGAAACTCATGAGCAATAATGGATCAGCTGTCAAGCTTGTCGATTTGGTGTACTGTATTACTATTGATGTTAATTTGTGAGAGATATTTTATATCAGCATTCTTTTAATGTTGTTCTAGTAATCGGGGTGCACAAGAGATGCTTGCTTCTATGTTATGAGAATTTTCTTGCGTTGCTATGATCGGTGATCTCATTAGAATCTGTCTTTTAGATTCACTATATATATATATGCATGATTAATTTTTATTAATAGATAAAGCAATGTAATTAGCATAATATGTTATTTTAGTGATAACCTGCCCCTATCACTAAAGTTAAAATCACATGTATATAATGTATGTGAGTAGTAAAGTTTATATTCCTAATATGAGAGAGTTTCAAGGATTCAATTGAATAGTGACCGCCAAAGTGGCACGCTTGATTGGGTTTGAGAAATTTCGGTCTCCTATGCTGATTGGGATGTCTCCTTTTGTAATGCGTAGTCATACTCCCAAAAGATGTGATTGTGTATTAGTTCATGGAGGGATACATGATGGTGTGGTAGATGATTGATTGATCCTAGTGGTTCATCTGCCCAAATGTGATGAATTCACGAAGATTAGAATATATTTTCATAACCGCTATCATGTGGAAAGTGTACAACTGCATGTTATGTATTCTGCCCAAAAGTGATTATATGATTATGCGTATAACTCTCTGGATGTGTACTTATACATCAAGTTACACGGTGCTCACATGATCATAATTATATATATTGTTTGTTTTTCAGTCACCTTTTCTGTAATTAATAACTTCATTATTATTGACGTTTTTACTACTTCAAATTTTAAGTAGTGGACATATGATTTGCTGCTTGAGAAAAGAGCAATAAAATTTGCTTACTGTCCATGAGAACACTTGAAAAGAGGTTTGACTGCGGACTGCACTACTATAAGATGATGGAAGCCTTAGTTATTTGAAATTATGTCTTGTCTGATATTAAAATTAGGACACATCTGCAAAGATTATGTTTAAGTTCTAATGGCATATACATCTCATATATGATTGAAGAGGTTGTTTCCAAAATTTTCTATTTAAGGAATAATCTCACACATATCTAAAGGAATAGTAGAAAAGTTGACAATATTGATATTATGTCTACTCTTAACGGTTATCTAAAGACTTCTATAGATTATTGTGGAAGTAAAATTACCGAGATAAAGAATAAAACAATTAGAATTAGTCTTAAAAGGTTGTCAGGCTTAATAGTGGCCGTGAGTATTTTCGCAAGTATGACAATGTGAAATAGCTTAAATGTCATTTGTCAAATACTTGGTAGATTTTGGGGTGGTGACTTAATTACTATGCCTGAAAATCCTGACAAAAAGATTTGGCCGAAAGGCATAAATGCACCATATTGAACATAGTAATGAGTATAATTAGTAAGACTAATTTATCTGGTCTTTTGTGGGCTGATATTTTGAAAGTAACCTTTTCACATAAAAAAAAAATAGTTTCATAAACTTATTTGGAGTTAAAGACTGGACATAAATTACTTGAATCATATGAAATTTAGAGGTGTCATGCAAAAGTGAGGTTATCTAATCCAATATTAAGTGCGTTGGAATTCAGAGCCACTCGGAATTATTTTGTATCTTATCTAGATTGTTAAAGGGGTATTGATTTTATGACCCTAAAGAAGGTGCAAGAATTATGGAATCACATACTCTACAGTTTCTAAAGATTGACGTAATTGTAGATGATAGCTGCTCTCAGACTATTAAAGATAATAGTATGATGGAGGTTACTGTATTTTTATCTTTACCTATACAGATAATTATGGAATCTCTTGTACCATAGGCTAAACTTGTTGAGGTTCAAGGTACTATTCTTGATATAGTTTATAATGAAATTTCTTAAACCTCTCAAGTGCAAAATGAAGTGGTTGCAGCTTTATTAAGGAGATTTGTTAGGGAAAGACGATCAGTTATACCATCAGACTATATAGTTTATTTGTGAGAACATGATTACAATATCCACTATATGGTTGATGTAATGGCATATTTATAACTGTCGTTTCTTATTCTCAATTAAGTGTGTGATTAGATGCCATAAAAGGCGATATACAATCTATGAAACATCAGTGTTTGGAAACTAACTTACTTGCCTAAAGATCATAAGTTCATTAGTTGCAAATTGGCATACAAAACTAAAAGAATTTCAAAGAAAGATTATGGAATTTAAAGCCAAATTGGTAACTAAAGTTTTCCTCTGAAAGAGGGGTGGATAGTTAATAGTAAAAAAATAAATATTTCTTTCTAGTATTTTTAAAGATTCTTTCAGAGTGAACGTGGCATTAATAATTTATTTTGATATGGAGTTACGCCAAATAGATACAAAATCTATATTGTGCAATTGGAGGATTTTGCAGCAAATTCAAATAAATTTGTGTGTAGACTGAAAAGTCTTATTCATAGTCTTAAGAAAGTTTCCAGACAATATTATTAAAGTTTCATAGTGTTGTTATTTTGTTCTATTGAGAACAAAGTAATTTAATATACTGCAAGGTCAGTGGGAGGAAATTTATTTTTCTCATATACTATGTACATGATATTTTGTTTACAAGTAGTGACCTTAAGGCATCTTTTATCTTTTGTGCTGAGGTCTGTAAGGATTGTTTTTGTCATATTATATTAGATTTTCTCGAATGACATTTGCTAATTGTATATTGGAAATATTCAATATACATCATTGCAAGTCAGGAATTGCTCCTATTGTTAAGGGTGATGGACTGAATCTATCACATTGTCCTTATTTAGATATTGAGAAAATCTAATTAAAGGGTGTACCTTGTGTCAGTGCACTTAAAAGTATAATGTATGCTCAAATTTGCACTAGACTAAATATTGTCTTTGTGACGGGACTTCTAGACAGATATCGGTTAAATCCGAGACGTGATCATTGGGTTGCTATCAAGAAGGTTTTAAGGTACTTAAAGAGGACATGAGATTATATGCTAATTTACAGACATGTTTAATTATTGCAGTTAGTAGGGTATTTAAATGTAAACTTTGCTGGCTGTTCTGATGACATGCAATCAATAACATAATACATATTTATGTTAGCAGGAAGTGCAGTAAATAAAGTTCTATGTTATCTTCTACTATGTAAGCAGTGTTAGTAACATTCTTTTAGGCTGTTACTTGGGCCATTAAGCTCCGAAACCTCATGAAGGAGTTGATTGTTTTTAATTTTATGGGTAGACCCATACAGTTGTATTGAGATAACAAATTTGTAGTATTATTTATTTACTATTGAGGTCTCAATGGGTCTAAATATATGGTGGTCAAAATTTTTGACCAAAAAGAAACGGTTCAGAAAGGTGACGTTATAATATAACATATTTCCATAGATGATATGGTTGCAGATCCACCAATTAAAGGTCTATGCCCATGTGTATTTGAGTGATATGTCATTAGTGTGACATCCTGAAACTCCACCCCGTTTCGATTAAGTGAAATGGGCATGTCGTCGACGTGCCTATGGTCCTTTTTCTCTAAGCTGATCACTCACGAGTTAACTAACCTATTGGGTGATGCCATTAAGGGTTGTATCTGCAGTAAAATCCCTAAAAGCTACTCAATTGGTTGGATTGGACTAAAATCACGTCTGATCGATTCTAACCATGAAATTTAAATTGGTTTCGGGAATCGAATATTCGAGCGTGTCACAATTCATTTTTAGGACCGTCTCATCGTCTGTCAATTTATTGACGAATCCGAAATTTCAAGAAAGAAATTATTGGAGGAAGAATTGAAGACCGAAAGAATTTAGAAAGGGAAAGAGAAAAGAAAAATAAAATAAGAACAATAGTATTGTATTATTTTATTTTTCTCTTTCTCCCTCTCTCTTCTTTTCTCTCCCTTTTCTCTCTTTTTCTCCCTCTTTCTCTCCTCCCCTTCCCCCCTTCGTGCGAGCACCCACCGAACACCCCCTTGCCAATTTGAAATTGGCTTCTCTCTCTCTCTCTCTCTCTCTCTCTCTCTTTTTCCTTTGACTAGTCAATCTCTCTTATCCCTTCTTCTCTCTCTTATCTCTTCTTCTCTCTCCTCTCTCTTCTCCCCCTCGTGACCGAACTCCTTTCTTCCCTTCTTCTTTGTGCAAACCAGCGAACCAGAAGCTGAAGAAGATCGAAAGCAGCAGCTCGCTGAAGACCGCCAGCGCCCGCACATCACCCGCTCCGCCGCTCCGTCATTCGTCTCCGCCTCTCCCTCACCCTCCTCAGCCACCGCCGCCGACGCCCTCTCTCTCTCTCCTCTGGTTCGAACGAACCAGCAAGACAGAAGCAGCAGCTCGCCGAAGCAACCGTCCGCCCGTCCCGCCGCCCGCACCGCACGCCCGCACATCCATCGCTCGCCGCCGTGCGCCGCCTGCCCTCTTCACCGCCTAGACGTCCTCCCCCGTGCAACCTCACCTCTGCTCAGCCCCTGTTCCGCCCCGTCCAGCCGCCGTTCGCCGCCGTCCCGACCTCCCCCGGCATCCCCCTCACCCTCCGCCGACCTCCCCTCGCCGTCTTGGCCACCGGAGTAGCTCCGGCCAGCCCAAGTCCGCAACCCACCAAGTGGGTTTCCAACGGCTTTGGGCCCGCTTTTGGGCCGTTTCCGGGCCCCGAACCCGAGCCATGCTTTGGGAAGTTTTGTTCCTCGCGTCGCCCCCGTCGGATTGATCCGATTTGCACGCGATTCCGGTGAGTAATCTCACTAATCCCCGCTTAGTTTACTAATTATGCTTAGGGGTTGGTTAAGTTTAATTAAATGCAATTAGGTGGTTAGATTATAATGGATTAGTGATTATTAAATAATTGTGATGTAAATTAGACAAATTGAATATGTATTTAGCAAGTAGACGTGGTCTACTATTTATTGAAAGTATCTCGGGATTTTTCCCGACCCTTAGTGGGCTCCAATTAGGCTTTTCGGGCCTAAGTGGAATTTTTGGTATTTAAATATTAATTTTTGAAATTAAATTAATTATTTATTTATTTTCCGAAAAGTCAAGTAGGATGGGCAGTGACCGGAATATTATGCTGATGACCTTGGTGAAGTCCATTTATTTAATTGGTCTTTATGTTGAGCTAAATTGAATTTTTAATATTTAATAATTAATTTTCGAAATTAATTAATCAATAAATTATTTTTCTGAAATTAAGATTGAGATGGCCGACGATCGAAATCTCGTGCTGATCATCATGGTGCAGTCTGTTTATTTAATTGAGCTTTAATTTGTGCTGAATTGATTTAATTGTGGAATTTTAGGATATGTTTTTAAATTGATTTATTTGGGTAAATTGAGTACGAATTAAGGTTGTGGATAATTACTTTAGAAATGGGATGAATCATCATGAAAGGCACGTGGCTCAGTGAATAGTACATCATCTCGGAGAATGTACGTGGCTCGGTGATTTGGTATATCGCTTCGGAGAATGCACGTGGCTCGATGATTAGTACGTCACCTTGCAGAATGCACGGGGCTTGATGATTAGATATGTCACCTCAGAGAATGCACATGGCTCGGTGACGAAGTATGTCGCCTTGGAGAATGCATGTGGCTCGGTGACTAGATGTATATATCACCTCGGAGAATGCACATGGCTCGGTGACAAAGTATGTCGCCTTGGAGAATACATGTGGCTCGGTGACTAGATGTATATATCACCTCAGAGAATGCACGTGGCTCGGTGACAAAGTATGTCTCCTTAGAGAATGCACGTGGCTCGGTGATTGGTTTTATCAGTTATGACTGAATAGTAATAGCTTGAATGACCGGGAAATGGTCAGGCTGACCTAAGTCGATTGATCATTGCTTTGATTTGATGTCGTGAATTGATTGACTGATTAGAAATGACCGTGAGTGGTTTTGTTGGCATGTAATTGACTAGGTCGATTTGATCGATGCTTCGATCTGTGATGTGATTACTTGGGTGTCTATTTGACCTGTGCTAACATGCAGGTGGGATCTGAGGCCAAGGTAAATCCTTTGAACTGTGCGTGTTTAGGCAACCTATAGTATAATGGTTTACTAATCGGGCCTTAGTGGGGTAAAACTCACTGAGACATAGTCTCATCCCGGTTTGGGGAAAACATTTCAGGACCCCACTGAGGAGCTGAGGAGGAAGAGTTTGAGAAGGAGAACTCTGGGGAGAAACCTGAGAAGAAGAATTTTGGAAAAAGAAGATAATCCCGAGAGGGATCTTGAGTACGACCCGGATGGACTGAGATTCCACCTTCTTTTGAGAACTCCATTTTGATGTGAATAGAGTAAAGTAAAAAGTTGTGAAGAGTTGTGAAGTACTCTAGTTTATGTCATGTATAAAAGTTTGGTTATAAGTTTCAATATGAAAAATATGGCCCTGCTTTTCTATCCCATTGTTTTATTGTTTGGGGATTTATAACTGCTTTCGCATGTGCTTAAAAAAATGAAAGGGTCGGCGATACATAGTCCTGGGATATCGCATTTTAAAATCGACCAAGTAGAAGGATGTGTGCGTGCCCGAGGATCGGAGCGTGACAATTAGCATGGGCCTATGAGCATCATGAGATGCTGTTGTTTAGTGGAAGCTATTTTGGCTTTACTTTGATAAAGGTTTCATCTATGTTCGTCATACTTTGTAACGGTTTGATATGTATCAACTTTTGCATTCAATAAAATATTTTTGAATGTGTTGTTATTATGTTGAATACATATTGATAAAGTCTCAAGGGATTGTATAAACCTTAAGTGAAGGCTAGGGGCATCCGAGCATCCAGTTATTAGCCTTGTGCATATGTCTTATGATACATAAAGAAAGGTTAACTATAAGGACAAGACATATGTTGGTTCATTGGAACCATAAAGCATTCTCTAGTGGCACAAGTTTTTGTGACACCTAAGGTAAAAGAATGGTGACTGACAAATGGGATCTCTTTATGGGAGATGTTATCCATTTGCCACACTACCATATTGAATCCATATCAATAAAGTTGAGAGCACTCGTGACCATGGAAGGCTCTATGTGTATACATGCAGTTACCGCCATGATTCGGTGTTTAAAATTTTATGGGATAGGATTGACTATTAAGAATTATCTCTAGACCAAATGTGCGCACATACGGTACGATTTCAATTAATATAGTCCAAGTGGGAGAATGTAAGAGTTTTCCTAATGTGGACTAAATTAATTGATATTGTAATTTACTGTTTTTACAGTAAAAACAGGGTTGGTCTAAGGTGAGATAGAAGGTTTCCTAATTAGTCTAATATGGGACTGGCTAGTGTCGGCTGAGTTGAGCCTGGCCCGTAATGAGGGGGCTTGGCTGGAAACTCTATAAATAGTGCTCAAGTCTCTCCTCTAACTCTAATTCTCACATGTATCCTCACCTAAGGAGCGTTTACTTAGCGCTAAACGTGAGGGGGCCGTCTCATTGAGCTAGTGATACGGAGGGCAATAAAGGAGAAGGACTTGATGCGTAGATCCCCTTGATATGTGGGTAATCCATTTTCTGCTTCCGATTTATGTTTGATGAATCCCAAAACAGGTGCGTTAATCTTTCTACTTAATTATGCATGTTCTTGTTCTGGTTATGGAGATCTTGGGGTTGCGCAATTTGCATCCAACGGACACGCCCTGCATGAAGAAGTCACACTGGCTTGGCAAGGAGAGAGATCCCCATGCAAGGGGCCACATTCCTCTCCACTCGTCCCATTTCCCTGCCGCCACCGAATTCTCTTTGTTGACTAGGGAGTCAACAAACTAGCTTTCGAATTGGAACAAAATAGGAAGCGGACGAGCAAGCCGAGAGAGAGAAACAGAGAGAGAGAGAACCGCGACCGAGAGAGAGGGAAAGCGCGAGAGTGAGAGAGGAAGAAAGGGATCGTTCCCTTCGCCCATGCACGCCACCGCCGCTCCCGTCACGCTGATCCAGCCATTCCGACTGAGCCCGCAGCTACCACACCACCGCGCCACCTCCTCACCACCACACCACTGACATGAAGGCAAGTCAATATCCACTAACCTATATCGTGTAATCCATTCACTGCTTGATTGAAATGCATCCGTAGATTAGCACTACTTTGGATTATTTCGCCAAATGGTGAATTTGAAATCCCGAATGGACTTCGGACTGTGTAGTGGAGAGGAGTGAAATGTTGTTGTAGTTAAAGGGAATTCAGGCACCTAGTTAAGGTCGGCTTTTATAATTGCGAATTCTGAAAGTTTTCACGTATACCCCATTTGAAATTTCGAAGAATCGTTTTGGAACTTGCTGTTTTGTCGATGCTTTAATTTTAGTTTATATTTCGAGTTCGAGTTTTGTGAATTAAGCGAGCATTGTACTATTGATGTGTTATTGCTACCGTCGGACCCTCAGGTCTACGATGCCCCGGGAGTCGGGATGGAGGGTCACGGTGGTGATGCTTCTGGATGCCTGGGGACCGGTGAGCCCCAGAGGTTCCCCGGGAGTGTTGGGATACCCGGATGTATGACGATACAAGTTCCGGAGGGTAGGGGCAACCATTTACACGGCGAACCCCAGCGATTCCTCGCAATGCTAAGTGAGGTGCGAGATGCCTGAAGGTGTGACGCAACGCGCTCTGGACACCCGATGACTGAAATATGGAACCGGAGGCTTTCGTAACACCAGGTTGGTTACGAATGCCTGGAGGGACGCAAACACTGGTCCTCTAGGAGTAGGTGATAGCGACTTGAAAAATCTATTGAGTTTTAAGGCTTCATGGTTCTGTTGTGTTATACCCTTTCATTGGAAAAATCTTATCGGTTTAGCGCATGCCTACTTCTTCAGTTATGTGTATTGTTCAAATTGCGTAAATTTGGGTAACGGTAGCTTTAGTAATATAGTTTAGTGAATTTTAACTGTTAAGTAGTCGTACTCACCCCTTGTGGGGCTAACATATTTCAGACTAGGAAAGAATGTCGCTGCTACCCCCACCTCCCAGCACCTTCTACGATGTCCCCATTGACATGAGATGGGAGCAAACCGAACATCCAAATCCAAACATGCTAGGTTTGACTTATATCCGGGTGCAAGCGATCCTGACTTTTGATGCCGGCCTTCCTTCGGGTCTGGTAGTCCATAATGTTGTCGTCCTCTATGTCAGGTTGGACAGCCACACGATGGGACCATTGCCGCCACCACCGGAGGAGGATGACGGAGGATCCAGCGGGACCGAGTAGGGGGGGGAGGGAGAACAAGAGGCTGCAGGAAACTTTTGGACACCGGCACCACAAACGAATGACGCTATAGATGGCTAACCAAATAGTCGGTTTTTTTTTAGTACACATATGGCCAATATAGAAATAGTTGGTCTTTTTGAATGTACCAACAAGCGACATCTGTTACATGTATATATATAAATAAAAGGTGCATGGTTAGTGTGTATGTTTGGTGTGCATCATTTCTGAGTATAGGAAAGGGAGTTGTTGAATACGCTTCCGCCATATACATTGCGTAGGGACCAATGAAGTGTGTGATAGAACCCCCACATGGATTCCCTGAAGTCCACTGATCTGAAAAAGAAGGACATCCAGGACAAGGTAAGAAGTGTGGTGACCCTAACGGATACAAGGGTCGTCGAGGGGTGCCACAATACATTACGCAACACACAATTTTAAAACTTCTTGTGTGAAAATATTAAGACATCACTTTTTCATCAATCACTTTAATATTGCTCTATAGAAATGTGGCACATAAATGATCATTTAAAAAAATTTGGCACCAAAGTAAGAGCCTTACAATAATTATAGTACCAATATCATCTAGGAAAATTATCCAAGAAGTCCTAAACCTATTGCACTTTTGCTAATTCAATCCTAAACCTTTCAATTTTATCAATTTAGTTCTAAATATTTTCACTTCTTACCAATTTAGTTCATCTAGTCAATTTTGGCCGGAAATTGCTGATGTGGATAGTCAGTGCTAACATGGCACTTTTTTAATAATTTTTTGAATTTTTTATGGTTTTATCTTCCTCATTTTTACTTTTTTTTCTTTTTCTTTGGGTTTTCGGATATAGAGTTGGCTCGGCCACAAACGAGCGCTGGCAACCCTGGCCAGCCATAGGCAAGGGCCATGACGCCCTCATCGGCAAAAGTGAGGGTACGCAAGCCCTCACCCAGAAACGACAAGGGCCGCGACGCCCTCGCCAACCCAGCCGACAACACTAGCCAGCCATAGGCAAGGGCCACGACACCCAGTGAGGGCGCACAAGCCCTCCCCAGAAACGGCGAGGGCCGAGATGCCCCCATCGGCTCTAGGCGATAAGCAAGGTCGCTGCCCTCGCCTTGCCAAATCTAGCATGGACTCGCACGCCCTCGCTTTCACCAACGAGGGGCGCAATGCCCTCACCCAAAGCCGGCAACCCTCGCCTATGGCCGGCGAGGGTTGGCCGGTAACCCTTGCCAGCCCTAGATCCGAAAACCCCCAAAAAAAAAAAAAAAACAAGAGAAAGAGAAAAAAAAAACCATATGAAAAATCAAAAATATTATTAAAAAGTTGTCACGTAGCACTGGCCATCCACATCAGCAATTTCTAGCTAAAATTGGCCAATTTGACACAATTGACAATGAGCAAAACAGTTTATAACTGAATTAGCAAAAGTGCAATAAGTTTAGCACTTTTTGGACAATTTTCCCAATATCATTCTCATCCCTACCTACTAAAACTTCAAAATTAAGGTCAACTTTATTTAGAAAATAGCAATTGCATACTTTAACCTTCCCCTTATTTTTATGCTATTCCAATGAGAATTCCAGTCCAAAAAAAAAAGTAAGCATAATTTGATTTCCAAAAAATTATGAAATGGCATGATTGCAATTGCAAATGACCTTAATGTCCATATGTATAGGTTTCTAGATCAGTCAAATTTCAAATATCAAAAAATAAAAAGTTAGAAATAAAAGTCATGCTTGTTTTTTCCATCTATGCTAAGAAGATCGATTAAATATTTTGAAAACCCTCGATAAGATGTTCAATTTCTTGGCCTGATGCTAATAAAAGGTTATATATGAATGATATATCTTCTATACATTAACTGAAGCCAGGTTTCGCCTCGCTTTTACTAAGTTCCATTCCCAAATTTGTCCTCAAGTAAGATAAAGATCTAAAGCGAATAAAAGAATATTTAACTATACACTCAATTTCATATCCCTTTCTCACTAATTTTCATCGCAGACACCAACTCATGAAAATCAGAGTCCCCTATCGGTTCAATGTGTACAGATGAGGTTGCGTATATGCAACTAATACTGCGGAATGTGAAGCCGTCTAGACCTCTCTTTTTAGCGTGCCTTGGGCTTCTATATGCATTTCACCTTTAGCCCTTAAGCCAGTAAGTCGGTCTCGCCAATTCTATAGGATCTATTTCTAGTTTATTCTTATTTTAAAAAAAAATTACGGCCTCTGCACAAGGACTGAATCCCACGCCGCTAAGGAATACACAGGTAAAGTAAGATTTCATACACGTCTGGTTCCAAGAAAGGCGAAACCATCTGGGCCTCCTCTTTTCGGTGTGTCTTGAATTTCTGTATGCATCATACTTAATGCACTTTACCTAAGCTTTTCACCTACAAAAAACATTATCCGAAACCGAAAATTGTAACTCTCCGCCTTCTGACACTCCACTGCTCTTCTTCCATCATCTGCAGGTTCATCCTTTCGTTTTGTCTTTCACAAGTTGCTGCAAACATCAATCTTTCATATTGCAAAATATCCACTTATTCAGTTGTTTTTATTTATTGCATGAGTTTTGTTAAATGAAATCAAGCAAGGCAATGGTTGGTCCCAAATCCCAAACTTTTGCCAAGTACTTAATTGACTGTTCACATTCTTTACCACTTATGTTGTTGTGCATACCTGATCTGTCCAAAATGAAATTTCGGCGAAGGAGTTATGAGGTCCAAATTTAGCCCGTTGAATCTGTAAAATCTAAAAAGTGTGTCCTTCCCATATGTGCTAACTTCAAATGGCTTGTATAGCTTATCCTGATATCCAATTGAATTTTTGTTTTGACGGCTTGTATGGGCACGGAAGTTTCTATGTTCTGGGTATTTTCAAGAAATTTTCATAATTTTTTCTATTTTTGGGAAATTTCAAACAATGATGGAAAAATAAGAGTTTTCGAAATATGGCTCTACTCTGTGGCTGAAAATGTTATCTTTTTCATCATGGATGATGGAAAAATATTATACATTGAGTTTTGTATATTGTGACATTTTGCAGAATGACCGTATAAATGCAGAATTTTCAAAAAAAAAAAAAAAAATATGAACTTTTTTGTCTATATAGATAGTATCTACTAGAAATTTACATTTTTTTTTTTTTTGGATGAACCCTATCTATTGTATTTATTTATGCTTCTCAACAGTTATTTACGACAGTTGAATCTTTGTTCGAGTTTGTGGACTGAAGTAATGCATTTAAGGACAATTTTCCAATTTTATCGTAATTGGGCTCTTTTTAGGTAATTAACAATTTGTGGAATTTAGATCATTAATGTGGCCGTCGACCATGAAAAATTCATGGGTATTTTGGTAATTTGCTGCTTAGGAATATTAAATATTACATTTGACTATGTTTATTTTGTGAAAGATGAATTATTTGAAAAATATTTAAAAATAATCGTTTGTATCGCTTGAAATAATTAGAACATAAATAATATTTATGTCAAAATATATTCATGGATGATAAAAATATTTTTCATTTACTCATTTTTGTAAGCGATACGACAATTATTTTTATGAAAATATTTTGCAAATCATTTTATTTTCACGTAACAAACGCACCACTATGATTCCTTGGTGGTGCCGGAGATCTTGCTTCATGAAATTATATGAAATCATGATAGCTAGAGTTCAGATAAATGGTGCTCTGCCTCTGCTAGGAATTTCTACAATATAGCATATTTGAAACCAATAACATATTTTTATGCATAAACATTGGATCAAACAAAGATGCTTTTGAGTGACTGATGAGTTGATAAATCTAGATCTAGTTGTTGGTTTATCCTGTCATTTGATCTTATTCTGAAGAACAGTCGCTTCCAATTTTTTGAGTCTATTTCTAATTTTTGGACACAAAAGGGATTTTTTGTTTGTTTTGATACCACTGTTTCTTTTTTTTGGGTTATGTCTGCGAGTCTATGTCCATTACCGAGATATTTATGTTGCTGCTGAAAATTATGTATACTCACTTACATTGACGCGTCGGTGGGGAAGTGCCTATACTTCTAATCACTAATTTGGTAAAATCACTTCAAAACAGCTCATTCAGATTTTTCGAAAAATTGCTGAGAATAAACAGCAAGTTTTTTATTTACTTTATCTAAAAATAATTTTTTTTGTCTGTAAATTTTTAAGAAAAATCATAACTTAAAAAAATGATAAATACGCAAAATCGACTAGGGTCGGATCCGGGTGGGTCGCCCTAAACCAGCCGGGCCCGATTTTTATTTTTATTTTAAAAACGGCCGTGGTCGGGTGTTCGAGGACACCCGCCCGACCCAACAACCTGGCTTTTTTTCCCGCCGCCCCTGAATCTTTTGCTTTGTTAAACTGGATTTTACTAAGTAAAATGTTACTAACCACGTAGACAAATTAGCTAGTAATTTATGGTAGGTTAAAAGTTAATCTTTAAAAAAAAAATTGAAACTTACAGGTCACTCTAAAAATAAAATAAAAATTACAAGTCTCCATCTCGCATATAGATACATTCTTGCTTTCTCAAAGTCAAAAGCGTACAAACCGGGAAGAAAATTAATTATGGTAAGAAGGTGCTAGGTAAATCAACATGAAAAAGTTACTTGGCACTTTTGAGGAGATATGCCGAAAGTTACTAAACGACTTTTGAGGGATCCGTGCCAATGATAACCCCTCTGGTGAAGAAGAACAACTGATACACAGTTTCATTATTTCTTGAATCCATAAATACAACAAGTATTGTGATGGTTTTATTAATTATTGTGATGGGCCTAAGTTGGCCCGTCCGCCCATGTTAGGCCTAAAAGCCTGGCCCATAAGATTATGGTCATGGATGAAGGGATATGATGAAGGGACACGTTTTTTTTTGGAGGGGACGTATATAAGGAAAAATAAAGAGAGAGGAACGCACCTTTTGAAGTAACGTACGTTTCTCCTCTCTCTCTCCCTCCAAAAGAAAGAACGAAGACAAAGGAGACGACACTCTCTTCCCTTCAAGGCGAATTGGCGTCATCGGATCGAACAGAGCCAAATTCTCTTCCTCATATCGGCGTCGATGCTTAATCTGTGGCTAATAAGGTACGTTCAATTCTGTGATGTGCCTTAGGATCGGTGATGCATGTGTTTTTCCCGGGCTCGTCTTCCGCACAAGTTTAGGGGTTCGATCTAGTGTCGAATTCGGTTTTTGGGAATCAGAAATTCCCTTCATATTAAAACAACTCAACCTCACCATCTCATCAAGATGACGATGATGATGAGCTTTATTTATCTTACTCAAGTAACAGTAGGTTAAGCAAAAGACGCATTACCCTGAAAGTTCTAGTTGAAGATCAGTTTGGTGATGCATTGTGCTTCGGAAGTTTGCACCAGCTCTGCTACGCCGAGATGCGCCATTAGAAGCCAAACATGGCTGATAATCTCTCCTCCTCTGCTCAGGCTCTCGGAGTGTTCGTGGCCTTTACTTTGGCAAGCCGCGTATATCAGAAACTTCGCCCAGACCTTGCCGATCAACTTCCATTTCCTACCGAAGTCTTCCGACTCGATTTTATTCAACTGGGATGCGAGATGGCACGCGTCAAACAGCACCGACCTGCTTTTGCCACCGCGTATTTTCGCGGCGGGCAGCTGAGTTCCCACTTGGAGCAGAAGATGGCAGAGTTCGCATACATGGCGCGACTCTGTTGACTTGTGCGCCTTGTTGCAGCTTTTAACGCCGGTGTGGCCATGTTTCTCTTTCTTGAATAAATTATGCGCCCACGTCTTAACAACCAATGAGTTGATGCTGGTTTCTTTCTTTGACAACACCGCTAGCTTGTCCTCGAAGAACTTCCGAGCGTCGACCGAAGTATCTTCGTATCGGAGCACCCCTGTCCCTGTTGGCAACATGGAAGGATGAAGAACTAAAAGATAGAGCATGTACCGAGAGACCAACTTGCTCATCTCGTAGTTTGTGATGTCTTCCGGTCCTTTTCCTTGCCTAACGTCGTGGTCCTTGTAGTGGCAGAGCTCCGTGACGATGTGCCAGATGAGGATGCTCTGGTCGAACTCCATACCGTCCACACTCCAGCTCAGGTGATCGTTGTTTGACTTCTTCAGTACTTCACTAGCCTCCAGCTTAAGACCCGCCAACCCGCTCTTCCCTTCCAGATAACCGACCGTTTTTCTCATGTGACCGAAGGTCCATTCTTTGATGTTGCTCTTGAACTCTTTGTAATCAATGTAGAAGTTCTTCTCCAACTTCTCATCTAACTTGGCGAACCACGGATACTTGCTGAAGATCCTGTTTCTTTTCCTACTAGATAATTTCAAGAGGCTGAACTGGGCCACAGAATTCGACCATCTTGGGTTCGGCCAGATCCGGAGAAAAGCCACGGCAGATGATATCACGGATCTGAATCCGCCAGTGGTCGACCCAATCAGATGAAAATGCGAGCAGAACCGAGTAAATCTCTAAAAGTATAGCCGCACCTGTGACGACCCGAGCGGCGGTGCGCGGGGAGGAGGGATGGCGGTGCGTCCGCGCCTCCGGTCCTCGGACGTGCGCAAGGGAAGGGGAAGGGATTCCTCTCCCTCTTGTCCCACATCGCTTAGGGAGGGGTCATGGGCCTTGTATATAAGGCTTGGGTTCCCTTAAACTTGCGTGACGCGTTCTGAGCCCACGCTTCCGCTGCGAACGAGGGTGTAGGAAACAAAGCCGTGAGGGTGGCCGCAAAGGTACGGGCCCAAAGCGGACAATATCTTGTCTGGGGAAGAGGGAGGCCTCTGTCCCCGGGTGACGCGTTTTAAAACCGTGAGGACTCAGTGTCCAAAGCGGACAATATCACACAAGTGGGACCCGGGATGTTACAGCACCTATCAGCAAGAAGGTGATATAGATGTCGACTTTGGGGTAATCCTTCCTATCCTGTAAAGAGAAGAATACCAACACGGCCCACAGCACCGAGATATTAATGACCCAACGAATGATGCCCCAAGCACCGGTCAGCAACGGTGCCTTGGTGAAGAGCAGATCGTACATGAACCCGAGCTCGATCTCTACCATCCTAAAAGCTGTTGCCGAGTCCATGGCACTACTCATGAACATGCGCTTACTGGCCTCCAGGTCGCCGGACCTGAGGATGAGGCCTCCGAAGAGAGGCTTGAAGATCTTGAACAACTCATACGCTTTGACCAGAGTACTGTCCTTTTCTTTGTCGATGGCTTGACCACTCTCCTCGTCAATGCTGACTCGGTAATCCTCCTCTTTCTCCAGAGCGTACCGCTCCATTATCCTGGGGTATATGGGACGGAAATCAGGAAGTGAAAGCATCGAATCTCGAAGTTGACCTTCGGTTGCCCAGTACAAACACAATGTCCTCTCTACATATTTGATGAACCCCACCAGGATCATGCCAGCTGCTAATATCGAGAGCGTAGACCCTGAGAAGGTTACAAAGTAGGCGTAACAAGCTAGTCCGACATGAACGCAAAGCCGTGCCAACTGCCTCAACCACAGCTCGATGTCCTTCAGGGCATACGCGGTGATCGTGTCAAGCCCACCCAAGTGGAAGAGAAGGAACGGCACCCAGTAAGCAGCGACCTGGCTCTTCGGATCAATCGTCCCCTTCGTTTCCTTGATGGTGGCCAGGCGGTTCAAGAGGACGCCGAGCGTGAGGGTTGCGATGAGGTCAGCCAATGGGTACGCCGTCCAGACCACGACTCGGATCCAGCACTTGTAGCTGGATTTCCTGCGAAAGCCCTGAGTCACAAGTATCAATTGGAGGAACAAGCTGAGCAGGACGAAGAACCGCAGCTCCCACTCCTTGCGCAGTTCTGGAGTGTTTTCGGGGAACAGCGAAAATCCCATGGTTGAACTTTAATGTCGGCACCAAAAGGCGCAATGATCGGGCACCCTTGGTCAATCTTAGGATTATAAAGGGAGAGGACGAAGTAAGGCAAAACAGCATTAACCTTGCATTTACCTCTGCAGCATCCTCAAAACGGCTACTCTTTATAACCAATAACTTGTTATTGGAATCAAATACAAAAGCACTTATTTACCCTACATAACATTTTAGAAATGAAAAAGCAATATGCCTTATGAAACACTCACAACACAACTCTTGCGACATCTTTGGATGCATAATTATCAAGTCATTCTCTACATTTGCCCGAAGATAGAGTAAAGCAACAAAATTAGATTCCAGCATTTGTACTGGCATGATTACTACATGCTTTAATTGAGAAGATTGAAATCTAGGCCTAGAGTTAAAGTTTGGTTCCTTGATCACTTGTCAAGATTTCTAATCATGTGAACTTAATTATAATCATTGTGATCTTAACACTTTCTCTGGCATGCCCTCACCAGCCCAACATAATCCTTGTGGAACATAAAAATCACCATCTGGGTTGCTATAACAAATAAAGACACACAAAAGGCCATAAAGAGGGTGATGAATGGTTACTCCAAGTTGCAGCGATTCCGATGCATTGAATTGATTGCTTCCATTCCCAGACGGCATAATATTGTCCTTGGATACTAATCTTCATATTAAATTTTGGAATGAAGTCATCACTACGTTAAAACAATGCACAAGAGAGCGCACGTCTCACACCACATCGCCATCAATTGATGCGCTTTATGGCCATCATGATCACGACTTATAGTCCATGTCTGACCTATAGCATGTGGTGTACGACCCCCTCTGAACATTTTTCTCCAAGTCATGCGGTGTACGAGCTGAACATTTTCGTTCACATCTTGTCACGCGAAGGACACATAGCCAGTGCACCACCTTTAACTTAATTAAAAACTTTTAACATTGTGCATCAAGGCTAGAAACATGCGATTAAGAACCTATGAAAACCTCAAAGTCCAAAAATTCAGAACCTCAAAATAAGTTTTTATTTTTCCCTAGGGTGGAAAGGGCGTCATCAATGCCATAATTTTTTATAAGGAGTCACTTTAGTGTTAAAACTTTTCAAACAATTATTTTAAGTGCGACCACTTTGGAAAAATGATCATCTAAGTGAATATAATGACTTAGTTTGCCGAAAATCTAGCATGGCTTGTTGAAGTCATTTAAATGGTTGCTTTAAAAAGTTTTAACACTAAAGTGATCAGTCAAAAAGTTTTGGTATTAAATTGATCATTCATAGAATTGTTGCTCTAAAGTTTTAAAAATTAGAGGGAGCCAAAAAAAAATCACAAAAAAATATTCTAAAAAAAATCACAAAAAAAATATTCTAACTTTGACACGATTTTTTTTTTTCTTTGTTAGACTCAAAAGCAAAAACATTAGGCAAACGTTCCCTTAAGTTTCATCTAAAATCACATGGATCTATTTGTTTTCCTAACAAAAAGGATAAGTAAGTGAAATTTTCTTCACCTTTGGGAAGTTCGTATTTATTTCTTCCTCTATTCTTAGATCGAATAACAAAGCTTTAAGTATTGCAAAAATGTGTTACAGTGCATTTGGTTCAGTTTTGCAAAATACCTTTACATAGACACAAAGAACCTTAAGTTAAAAGGGTTTCACAAAATGCAAAACACTATTTGCTAAAAACTTGTAATGGACTCTAGTTTTAAACTAAAAAAGCAAAGAATGAAAGTGGAAGCACATATTGATGTAGATGGCACCTCGGGCGAAGCCTGAAAGAGAGACGACAGCCCGTTGCGGAGGTTACGCGATGACAAGCGACCATTGTCAAGGTCGTGCTACCCCACGTATATATTAATCTCCGTATTACTTCATAACACAAGCAAACGAAGCCACTCACCCCACATACTATACGTTATATATTATGCAATATGTAAAGGACAAAGATAAAAGGAAGAAATTTCAAGGTAGTGGTATACACTCTTGTGAAATTTAGCCCAACACAAATCAGAACCTAAATGAATTCACTTTAGCAATTCTACACATATATTACCTTATAGAGATAAGTACACCCTGTGTTTGAGTCTTAAAACTTCCAAAATGTGGTAATCAAATCCTTAAATTTGTCGAGTTTGGATAAGTAATTCCTCTTATTAACTCCATTGGTTTGATTAATGAAAAATGCTGACGAATAATTTTTTTAACGTTTTCTTATAAAGATAAGTACACCCTGTGTTTGAGTCCTAAAATTTCTGGAATATGTAATCTAAGTCTTGAAATTTATCAAGTTTGTGCAATTAATTTCTCTAGTTAACTCCATGGGTTTGACTAATAGAAAATGCTGATGAATAATTTTTTTAATGATTTCTTATAAAGATAAGTACACCCTATATTTGAGTCCTAAAACTTTTAAAATATGTAATCAAGTCTTGAAATTTGTCAAGTTTGTGCAATTAATGCCTCTCGTTAACTCCATAGGTTTGGCTAATGAAAATTACTGACAAATTATTATTTTTTTTGTTTTCTCTCTCGTAAGTGAACTAAAATTCTTTGACAAAATCAAACATGATAGGAATATAAAAAGTTTCCAAGCAAAACAAATCACAAAAAACTATAAAACAAAACAAAACTCGAAAAATAAAAGATCAGATCTGTCATAATATCAAAAAATAATCAACAGCCAACCACCAAAACCGTCAATGTAGGCATACATTGAGATCTTCCCTTCTAGAAACTATGGCTTCCATGCCATACCATGCGGAACAACGACATGGTAAACCATCACAAATTGAATGCCTCAAGTAACTCCCAAATCTATATTTAAATCGAAAAAACAAAAAAAAATAAAAACTCCACTGGATCTAAATCGGTCTTCAAGCAAATATATTCACCACAACAAGCAAAGAAAAGTAATAACAACGTACGAAAGAAGACATTAAACCAAGCGAAAAACGACTACCGAATTAGATCAGGAGAGAAAAATCAAAGCCTACAACCCCTATCCCCAAGCTCGGATGGATGGTTGTCTACTGGAGGACGTGAGCAATTACTGCAAATAATCGATTATTGTCATATCCAGATCGACCCATAAGAGAATAATATAAGTCATGGATATTTTGACGTGGATTTAATATAAGTTATTAATCACGAATGGAATATCCATGATTTCGTTAAAAAGTATTAAGTATAATTAATTGATTTGATATTCATAGAGAGAAGGGAAAAATAATTAATGAGAGGCAATGCGACACCACATCTCATGGCAATTTAGCATATAAAAGACTATCTGAAACATTAAACCAGAGCAAAACTTCAACTACAAAATGCATCCGCAAATTCCCAGAATTATAATTGTAGAATACCCAAAACCGAGTCCAACGGAATACCAAATGAAGAAAAACAGGAATATCTCTTCAAGCCTTATCAGCCTTGGAAGCAGTTGCGGCGGCTTGTCCTCTGAGCCGACCAGTCCTCCGAGCGGCGATGAGACCAACCTTCTGGCCGGGTGGCGCGTCACGCCTGACTGTGCTTGCGTGACCAATGTGTTGGTGATTACCTCCTCCGTGAGGATGCTCAACTGGGTTCATGGCCACACCACGCACCTTGGGCCAGCAGTTCCTCTTCACTCTGAACTTGTGGTAAGCATTGCCAGCCTTGAGAAGGGGCTTCTCAGTTCTTCCTCCACCAGCAACCTGCCCGATCATTGCTCGGCAGCCACTTGGCACAATTTTCTTCGACCCAGATGGAAGCTTGATTCTGAAGTAACATAAGACATCAGTTCACTTTCACACAGCTCAATTTGTAGCGAACTCAGTTTGGCGCACTAGTGGATATGTTGTAGTATAGCAAAGCATGAACCAGCAAGAACATTGCAGGTTGGTTAGTTCTGTTGCCAATGTACTCAGCGGAGCAAGAGCAAACCGGATTTCGTGTGCACAAATCATGTCAACCCAACTTCACATTTCATATAACCAGATCAATTAACTTATCTTCACATAATTGTGGGTCGTGAAAGACATGTAAACAAAATGAGCCACAATAGTCGCATAACCGGACCAACCAGCAGATATGATGAAGAACAGAAGTTTCAGTCACAAATACAAGATAAAAACAGCATCAGATCAGCATCGAGAAAGTCATATCAAAGCATTCAAGCGGCCTGATATCAAGAGCCCCTTCAGATTACTATTACAACAAATTAAGCAATTCAGGAATCCAAACCCTATCGCATACGGGGATGTCGGACCTCTGTGACAAACACCATAGATGGCACCACGACATGCTGCACCAGAGCAGTACCGAGACCGCTAACTTAGTGGCCTTACAGTGAAGAACTCATACACTTAAATTAATGCAAGCATAATCACAACGAAGCAAGGACAGCCCAAGCCGAAACCGCCGAAACCATGACTGAAACTCGAAATCCACCAAAATGGCCAGAACCCAGCAAGCAAACTCAGACAAATATGCACACCACAACATCAAAATGAGCAGACCGACAGCGGGCAAAGCTAATTGCAATCAACAAGGAAATACCTGGAGGTGTCGTTATCAGGGTTGTGGCTGATCACGATCGCGTAGTCCCCGGAGGCCCTGGCGAAGACCCCGCGGTCCCCGACGTGGTGCTCGACGTTGCACACGACGGCCCCCTCGGGGATGGAGCGGAGGGGCAGGACGTTGCCGACCACGAGGGTGGCCTTCTTGCCGCAGTAGACGAACTGGCCGGTGTACATGCCCTCGGCGGCGACGAAGAGCTCCTTCTGCTTCTTGTAGCGGAAGGGGTGGCGGAAGGCGACGCGGGCGAGCGGGGCGCCGCGGCCCGGGTCGTGCACGATCTCGGTGACCACGCCCTTGAGGTACCCGTTGCGCTCCCCGAAGTCGAGGCTCCGGAACCTCGCCGGCCCCTTCCGGTGGTGGGTGTGGGACTTGAAGACGGAGCCCGCACCCTTACGCTGCGCCCGGATCACGCGACCCATCTCGCCGTCGTCGGGATTTCGGAGCTCTGGTGGAGGGGGGGGTGCGCTAGAGGCTGTGGAATGGAGGAGATGAAGAAAGTTGCAGGCTGGTTTATATACTAGGGTTCCTGAGGGGAGCTAGGGTTTCCTGAGGATAGCAGCGACGTCGTTTTCGCGCTCCCTTTCTCGGGCCTTTAGGCCTTTGGGCTTTTGTGGAGGCCCGAGTTGCTGCTTTTAGGGCCCGATCTTGAGTTCCTGCTCGACCGTTCGGGCCTAAAACTTTCCCGGGGCTTTGGGCCGAAGCCGCCCGTTGAAAGTTAACTCATGTTTCAGAAGCTAAGGGAGCGTTTGTTTTCGTTTCTTTTTTTTGTTTTTAAACAACTTTTCTGTTTTTTTGTTCTTAACAAAGCAAAAACAAAAACGCGTTTGGGCGTTTTTGGGTGCGTTTTGTTCCAAAATTGTTTTTTGTTCCCAAAACACATCCTCAACAGAAATAAGAAATAAAAAATTGTTCTTTGTTTCTGAAACAAATTTTAAACACTTTTCTTCTTATCTCTTTTTCTTCTTCTTTTCTTCTTTTTTTCTTTCTTTTTCTTTTTTTCGTCGCCCGGCCTCGGCTAGGGCCGGCGACCCGGCCGTCGGGGGCGGCGGACGCCGTCGGAGGCCGGCGTACTCGCGAGCGTCGCCGCTCCCAGCCGGCCGAGCGTCGCCGGCCCTTGGTGAAGGTCGGGCTCGCCTTGGCTAGGCGAGCTCGCCTGCTGCAAGGCGAGCCCGACCTTGCGCCGCCGGGCGAGCTCGATCTCGCCCGAGATCCGGCGAGGCTCGGCCTCGCCGTGGTTGGGCGAGGCCGCCGGCCCTCGTCGGCCGGCCACCGGCCATGGCCGAGGCCGGCAACCGGCCAAAAGAAGAAAAAAAGAAAAAAATAAATAAGAAAATAAGAAAGAAAATAGAAAAAATATTAAAAAATAAAAAAATTATACAAATTTACCAAACGTGTTTCTGTTTATTTTTTATTCCCGAACAAGTTTACCAAACGCGTTTTTTGTTCAAAAATTGTTCTCGGAACATAAATATTTTTTTCTATTTACATTCGCTAACAATTTTTAAACGAAAATATTATCAAACGCGCCCTAATTTTCGTCTTTAATCCTCATGCAATCCAAGGTAGCACGCAAGAACTGGAATCATGATCATCTCCCAATTCTTGAGCTGCCTTCCTTTTATTTTGGGTTAACACCACCATCCCAAAATAAGACATCTGTAACGAATTTACCTCATACTAATTTTTAACCACCAAAAACCCAAAATCGGTACACCTTCAATAAATTTACCCCCTATTAATTTTCATTGCATTTTACCAAATTTAAACGAACGTACCAATTTGGGGCTTTTGAATTAGTTTTGGATAAATTTATCGTATATGTACTAATTCAAGAGTTTTTGTGATATTAACTCTAAAATAAAAATTACTTGAGTGTATGAACGGTGATAATCATGATAATCGTAATCGGTTCGTGTTTATTTACCTTCAGAATTCTAATGGACCATGCCGCCATGATTATTCGAGCCACAATGTGAAAATCGGTATTTCTATGTTGGGTGTTGGTATGATTTAGTTTTCTACGTAAGATGTCACTTTCGTAGCCTTTCTCTTCTTCTTTTTTGACAATCAAATCGTCTGACTTGCCTGACTAATGCTAAAATAATAATTTCATCACTCGTACTATTAGCAGATTTGACTGAGACATTCCACTTTCCAAGCTGAAACGAAGATAGAGATGCAGAGACCCCTCATATACTTCATCCAACTAAATATTATTATGTTTCGGACCGGGAGTTTGCGGTGTCACTGCTGGAAAGATCGATCCAATGCCGAGTGGCCGTGGCCACCATCGTGCACCGACACAAACCCAAATACAAAGTTCTTCAATGAAAAGGACAATTATTTGAAAGCCCACACAAAGGGACCACAACCAAAATGACCAGATCGAGATCTCATTGGATTGATCTCGCATTGGGAAGCCTATCAATAGTTGAAACAACAGAACCAAACTTCCAGTTACTGCATTCCCATCAAAAAAATTTCCCTTGCTTTTCGCAAACACAAAAGGGTTGGTCCATTCTCTCTCTTGTGCACAACATATTGCATTCTTCAGAATTTAACCAGATCTAAAGGAAGTAAACATACAGGCTTCAACTCATCTGAAGCTCATTCAAACTTGAATAAGAAGGTAGCAACTTCAAATGAGGCAAACCCAAGGAAAATGAAAAAAATCTGAATGTACTAATTGAAAGCGAATGAAAGGGGTAAGTTACAACAAATCCAACAGGCATTTGAGCTCATTGTTCTACCCAACAAGATAGACAATTAACTGGTGAAGAACCTATATCCATCCCAAGAACATCTCAAACCCTTTAAACCTTGCAAAACAAAAACTTTACTAGCTGCGAGCTGATCTTCCGATAGATAACCAAAGCAGAGCCCTGAAAAAGGTCAAGAAAAATAGAGCAGCAAGAGATAAGTACCGAATTATCATGGCTGTTGCTGAGCATCTATGTCCACAGCATCAACAAGAGATAAAATTTGCCCGATGTAATCAAGCTCTGGAAGATGGTTAGACCTTGAGCACTGCTTCAAAGTATTGAATTTTTTTCGCAACTCTCCCGACATGGGCATTGCGAAAAAAAATGGGTATAGAGGTAATATCGAATTGGGGCCCAACGGTCTTCAATCGATGTGGATTCTCCCAAATCCTTACCTCATGCGGCGTTGGGATTAAGGTTTTAATTTGATAAACTCCAATAGAATGCTAAATGAAGAATTGCTACCAGCCTGTTGAGATTAGCTAAAAATCAAGTGAGGTATGAGAACATACTTTACTTCCTACACAACAAAAAAAAAATCTAGGGTCGAGAACTAGATTATAGCAGTTATTTAACTAGTGTCATTTCAGTACCTAAACTTGATAATTTGTCAGCTCAAGTGTCCATGCAATCTTTTATCAATTATGAGTTATAAAGTTCTTGTCTGCTTAGTGTCCATGCAATGTTTTTGGGTTTATTATGATCCTAGAATGAAACCTAACCACTCAACAATGAAAATGAATCACAACACAAAAAATGATATAAAAACAATCACAACAAAGGCATCAATGATAGTAATGAAGAACATGTAAAAGATGAAGTGTAGTAAAGTAACTCGATGCAACTCAGACAAAGAATATTAGCCAGACTTCTGCACAAAATCCCAACGCCCACTCTCCAAAATTATGTACTGAAGGTGAATTAAAGATTTCAAGCCGAGGACAAGCCTGCAGAATTTTATCTGCCAGACAGCCATCACTGAAGGTAAAACCCTTAAGCTTTCCCTCCTCTAAAAGCCTGCTCTAAGTTACTCGGGCGCAAATGCACGTCATTTCTCTTCGACTGGGTTATTGTTGAGACATAGTACGTTTAGATACTTGAATTTGGTAGTGAAAAATGATGTCTCCACTCTCGAGCATGTTTCCAGACGAGCTAAGAGCAAGTAAATCTTAGCGCAAGATAAAATGAGCTTGTAAACCATAAATTCATCACATGGCAAAAAGCTCAAAGATGGTACTAGAGATACTCTCCAAAGCAAGTATGTTATAAGGAAATGGTGCTTGCTTGTGCAAATAGCCCCTGAAACTCGATAATGTTAATTCTCAGTCTATAATTAACACATGATAGAGTTTTTCCACCATGTTTATGGAAGATGAGATTGTACAACATACAAATAATCATGCATCAACTGGAATTCCCTAAATGGTCCAACTACACTAGTATCATTTAATTCAGGATGAATGTAGTTAACGCCAACCAGACATTTAGCAGAAAAATCAAGAGTAAGAGCATCTCCTTATCAATATCAAGCTCATTGAGCTCCAACCATCTAACAGTTCATTATCATCCTCCTTCTCTTTTGCTTTGCACAGTTCATGTTCCAGTAAATCCTCAATCCACATGCTGCCAGAGTCCTCTATTAAAGTCCCTCCGTCAGCTTCTTCATCTACATTCAGATCGCCCTCACAGCCATCCTCTGAGCCAACCCCATAACTTCCTGATGCTGTAATTAATGCAATTTTATGAAGACTCATGCAGCCAAAATAAAAGCAGTCCTGAGGTTTTCTAATTCATAGTTTCAGAGTAAGAAAACCCAGTAGGATTTGCAGATCATATCACCCTAGAAAATGATTCTCCATTGTACACTAACACTATTATTATAAATAAATAAATAAATAAAGGAACGTCGCAAAATCACACCAACTTTAAACTTTACACGTACAATTTACAGAAGCCTTATCAACCTTCCACTGAACTCAATTTACACTCAATACCAATTCTACAGTCAAAACACTAGTTTCACAAATTTTGTTCCTATATGAGAAGGTTCATGTTTTTAACTATGAAATGGTAAGTAAAGAAGAGGTCTTAATTAGTGTGAAAAAATCTCGTAATCTCTTTCTGAGCATCTTGTGTGTGAGCTGGGTGAAAGGTTCACTCGACATGTGTAGGCTATGGAGAGTAAGGTTGGTTCCAAAGGTTACTTTTGAATCCAATATTAGATTTCACAAAAGTTAAATGATACTGCTCATGTGATTTTGTGTTATTTAGTAGGATTCACTGTTGCCTTCATAATTTCTTAATACGTATTGACTTCGTATGGAAAAATGAGCCAACGTGATCCTTATCCGATAAAAATCATAATCGTAATCAGCAATGAGAAATTATCAAGTCTATAAAAACATTTTCATCACCATGCGTAAAGAATATGTTCCAAACCTGTTGTCATCATCTTCGCAGGTTCGCGCCTCTTGAATCTTGATGTCCCTTTTAACAGGAATATCGTCCCTGATTGTTGTCGTTTTTTTAATAGCCAATAAGTAATTATTGAAATTATCAAGCCAATAAAAATAATTCTATCATCATACTTAATGAGCATGTTTGAGATTTAATATTTATTAGAATTATGAAGCCTATAAGAATAATTTCATCATCATGTGCGTAAAGAATGTGTTTGAGATTTAATATTGTTCCAAACCTGTCATTGTCATCCCTAGATCCGGGCGTCTCGATATAATCTTCAACATGCTCGTCCCTGATTTTTATCATTCTTGTTAATAACTAATAAATAATCATTGAAATTACCAATATATAGAAACATTTTCATCATGTTTGAGATTTAATATGGTCCCATACCTGTTGTCCTCGTCATTGTCCATAGATTCGGGCGTCGTCTCGGCTTCTTCTATTTTGCGCAGGTTCTGTTCCTTTCCTATTTTGCCCTTGAGATGGTTGACAAAACCATGAGCACCCTTTTTGACTACCACACATATAGTCTTCAATTCCTGACACATGTTAATCCCTTCAACATTTTTCATCGCATCGAGGTGCCTAAACTCAAGTTCTTTGAGTTGGAGCAATGCTCCTTTTTCAATGATCACCTCCTGAAGGCGAGGCAGCTTCCAAATCTTCAAGAACTGGAGGCTCGGAAACCCACCTTTGGCGAACCTCATTTGAGTGTCTAGGAAGGAATTGGCGAACAGCCTGAGCGTCCTCAGGTTCTTCAGGAGATCACCCAACAGGGGCATCATGTCTGCTTCCACCTTCGTTCTAGTGGTGTTTTTTAACTTTCTAGTTTGCTATTTGTTTTGAAATTTCTAATTATATTCCATTATTGACAGAGTCAATACCCTGAGCGAGCCAGGCAAGAGCAGTGTCCAGATGGGTTTGTTGAGTTGGCCCAGCAAGTAGAGCTCCAACAGGTCCCGATGTCGTTCAGCCAACGACAGTTCCGGTAATGGGCCTATCTGCGATTTCTGCCGGCTCGGCTACTTTCGGGGCTTCGGTTCCTTCTTCCGCAGGCTTGGCTCCTTTCGCGTCTTCGGCTCCTTCGGCGGGCTTGCCTTCTTGTATCACCCCAAAGGTCAAGGACTGGAGATTGATGAGCATCAGGCTAATCCAATCGGCTATTATTTTCCCTGCAGCTCCTGAGGTGCCGTCACCCGAGTGTTGCAAGAAAAGCTTGAGCGTGGTCAAGCAGTTCATGTGGTCCGTCATCGAGTCCTCCTTCACTTCACCGATAACCAGCCCGCTTAAGGTTTGGAGTTTAGTCAAGGCATTGACATTGTTGCGACAAGCCCTGAGGATGTTCGTCAAGTCGACATAAAACCAATTTAGATGCAGGTGCCTCAAGTTCCTCGCCTTCCATAAGGAACTCGGCAGCGAAGTGATGTTAGTGTGCTTTATGTCCAGAGTCTCGAGGTAGTGCAGATCCGCAACCTCACGTGGGATCGAGTCCAACACCGTGGATCTCAACCCTAGGTACCTCAGGAGCACCAGCTTGGGGAGCACGCCTTGCAAGGATGGCTTATACACACCCTCCAAATCAAGCACCCTTAGCAAGCTATAGTCAGTCTCGGACGTCATCTTCCTAAGAAACGTGCTGATGTCTTTGGTCAGCACTCCTCTCCTCTGGTGGAACGACAGAAACGAGCTTACGTGGCGGAGGTTCAAATTGGGGTAGCCACGGCTGCCGACGGTGACTATGTTTGCGTGCTCCACAAGCCACCGAACCTTGGTTCTTTCTCGTGGTTGGGCCGGCGGCTGCTGTTGCTGGCTGGTTGGGTCATGGTCGTTCCCGCCTTCCGACTTGCGAGCGGCATGTATGTGGAGGAACCCCACGCTCATTGCGATCGGGCGGATCATCTCATGCAGAGGAACGACCATCTGGCAAGTTTTGGGGGATCCATCCTTCCTCCGGCTCGGCACATAGATCACATTCCTATGCGCGAGCTCCAGAATGAACATCGCTCCCACATCCTCGGGCTTCCTTGTCCTTTCCCCTTCTATGTCGTAACAATGCGAATTCAATAAGCCATCAGCCAACCACAGCCTCACTAGCCTTCTTGTCGGAATGGGGAATGTTACGGGGAACAAAGCCATGTAGATGAAGCACGGTTTTAGATGGACCGGCAATTTATGGCAACTCAATTGTAGTACATCTGACAATGTCATCATAGAACCCTCTTTCGCCAACGCTGCTCGTTCGTGCTCTGCAGCATTCGACAGAAACCCACCGATTAAAGATATGCAGAGCGGCACGGCAGGACAAATTTCTAGGATCTTTTTCTCCTCATCTGAGAGTTTCCCACCATCTGGTACTCCATGCAACTCCCAAGCTAGCATGCGCCGGCTTCCTTTAACGTCCATATCTTCTAACTTGATCGGCTCTGTCCCGGATGTACTCATGTACTGGGCTATCTTATCGTCCTGAGTGGTATAAATTAGGTGGCCCTGCGAAGAGAACGGAAGGATCATCGCTAACTCTCGCAAGAGTGGCTCGTTGGACTGCTGCACTTCATCCAACACTATGAGAAATCTCTTCGTCTCAGCCAATTTCCGACTCAGCATTGCCTTTATCTCCTTGATATCCATGTCCTTCATTTCCCTCGCTTGCTTCTCGACTTGCTTCAGTATCTCGAACAGGAACTGCCGCTTGTCCATGCCGGCCGAGATGTGGACATAAGCACGCCGCTCATAGTCCATGTACTTCGCTTGGCTGTGGGCCCATCTTGCGAGGATCGCCTTGCCGGTGCCTGACCTGCCGAAAATTGAAGTCCCTTGGATCCCCCCTTGCTGCATTCTCATCCACTTCATTAGCTTCTTTTTCTCGTCCTGAAGATATAAGGAAATAATAGGCACGTACCGATCCCAGAAACTAGTCAGACTCGCCAATTTTGTGCCTTGCCATGGAGCAAGACGATGGGAGGAGGAACTGGCAGGTCCATTTTTCCTCTTGTGCTCAGCCACCTCCTTCAAGAACTTCTCATCACACAGCCCCTCCATCTTATTCACCAGTATGGACAAGTCCCTCCGCAGCTTGTACTTGGCGACGAGCGCAGCAAGCGGCCATGCGGCCATGTGGAGGGCCTCGTGCCTCTTGCAGGCCTTTCTGAGCTGGAACTTGTCTATGAATTCCTCAGCGTAGTTCATGGCTTGGAGGAGGCGCCCCGACCACTCCGTGGTTTTGGACGGTCTGTATTGAGTGGAAATGAAGTCTTGGATCGTGGCCAGCTTCGCCTTGGCGTCCTCCATACTGGCTCGCATCGATAAGCACTCGATGCACACCGGGCGAGAGAGCAAGATATCTAGTTTCTGCAACACGATCTGGGTGGCGGCTTCGGCGACCAACATGCAGCTTCTCGTGTCGGAAGCAGCCATGCCTAATCAATATGTTTGTTTCGAGCGAGGTCGTGCGGGTATGTGTGTGTCTGTTGGCTTGTTTGCTTGTAATTGAATTAATTTGTGAGGACATATAACTCTCTACGTATTTATTCTTTACTTTTCCATGCTTTTCTTGGCGTGGCCTCTCCCATCTACAACAAGCATTGTTTAATTCTTTGCTTGTGCGATTTTTTAACGGGAGACCGTATAAAGTGTCTCTCACAATGACAATGATAAAGATAAAACTAAACAATTATTTGCTTTTAATATAATAATCTTACATATCTATCTTAATATTCCTTACTTTGCTCTTACACATGAAGATAGTCAATTCACATATATTGTCGGACCGAGGGAAAATTAGTTAAAAATAAAAATAAAATCCCGAACCTATTGTAATTGTGACAATTTAGTTCATTCGGCCGAGCCAACCAACCATCTCTAATATAGATACTAGCTATCCTACATGACGCGATCGGCACTAATGTTGATAATTTTTAAAATATATTTTAATATTTTTTCGAATTATTTCCTTTTCTCTCTCTTTTTTTTTTTTTTTTTTAATTTCCTTCCCTTCCTTCTTCCTCCAATTTAATCCAACATATGGAAACCCATATCCATCTAGCTAATTTACTTTAAGTTCTTCATGTGTATATGTTATTTAGATAAAATTGCTATTTCCACTATAAGATACTAAAGAATTGGTTTCCATCGTCGCATAAAATTTTCAATTTTTGCATTAATTCACAATGAAAATTAAAAGAAAGGTAGTACTTACTAGTGAATTAATAAAATTACGGCAACAAATAACATGAATAGATTGAAATTTCAATTAAATGGAATGTAAGATCTCAAAGAAGATAATTTATACTAACCATAGATTGCAATAACAAGAGCTAAGATTAGAATATTACATAAAACTAATAATATCGAATGCAACCAAGAAAAGATATATTCTAGTGACTAACAAATGAAGCTTACAAGTTTAATAATAATAAATGGGACAAAAAAGAAGCTGCCTTGATAATTTTAATAAGGGTGAAGTCGGCCCCATTTGGTAAGCCTACTAAAACTTCTCTGAACTTGGAATAGTCGGAGAAGGGGTGAAGAGAGTCACAAAGAAGGGTAGGTTTTGGGTAAATGGTGAATCCATAAAACATCCATATTTTTGGGTTTTGCCATTCTAAACGGATATATATCCATCCCATTTTTCTGAACAAAGTCAGCTCATCTAATGGCCCGCCCTTCATACGTGGGTTAAAGTTTGACAAGTCTAAGGTAGCTTAAACTAGACAGCAAAGAGCAAGACCATACTCTTATATCACTTTATCGATCTGTTAATATTCAAGGAACCTTCTCATCATCTCCGGTAAATGGCTAAGACCCCAATTCAATATACAATGCCACATGAGACAGCAAGCCCTACTGCAATACACAATTTGCAGGTCTATAAAAAATTCGTCATATCATTGCGTTAATTTTTTCTCTTTCATGATAAATCCTTTTATGAATGTACAACTTCAACAGGAGGATATATAAAAGCTCGGAACGTCAATTAATTTGGCATGAGTCCCATTCTTCCCCAATGCGCATTAACCGATGCAAGTTCTTTTGGATCTTATAAAAGATGGAAATCCTCTTCGATCTTCAACTTCGTGAAGAAGACATGCGTGCAAACAAGCATAAGACATGGTGGCCCACCAACGCTCTCCGCCAATAAAGCAGAACAACTTCAAAGCAAACAAGCATAATCTCAGTCCTAATGGTAAGTAACAGCATCCTATAGTCAACCTGCGGAAGACTAATCCTGTACACTTCGGTAGAAAAAAACAACTACCAACTAAAAGCGCATCCCAAGCTCCAGAATTTATGAGACACAGATCAGGGCAATGGAGAACGCAAATCACACGCATCTATACATATATCCCTTTAAGCCCTCTTATCAGGCCTTAGCAGCCAGCTGCAGCATCTTCTCCGCTATGCACAATTAGTCCTCCCAGAAGCGTTGAGATCGACCTTGTGGCTGGAGGTGGAGCCTTGTGCCTGACTGGTACTTCTTGAGACCACTGCGCTGGCCACTACCTCGCCCGTGAGGTTTGCTCAACTGGGTCCATGATACCATGCCGAGAGTTCCCCTTCACCCTGAACTTGTGGAGGTGCGCATGCCAGCTCAGGAAGGAGCTTCTTGGTTCTTTCTCCACCTGCGCCCGTTCGTAGCACCTGATGGAAGCTTGAATGTGAAGTAAAATGGAAATCACGTCACTTACACAGATCTTAAACGTAGTGAATAGAAGTTATCACACTACTGTGTATGCTGCAGAAGGAACAGCCAGATCTCAACCAACAAGAACTATGATCTTGCCAGCCTCATTTCTCATGTTTTCGATGGAGAAAGACTTAAGCGAGATTTTCTAAGTACAAATAATGTCAAATCAATTTCAATTTGGGAGAATTAAAAGAAAAAAGTCAACCTCAAGACGTGCACATGATATGGTTTACAGAAACCATGAATTGATTAAGATAAAACAGTCACAAGATCGGTGGATATGATTAAGCACAGAAGTAATAATTACAACTACAAGATAAAAAAGCTATAGAGTCTGCGTCACTCATCAAGATCAATCATAGGATCTGCATCACTTGTCAAGAGGCAGAGAGCAATGACCAAGGAAATTCCTATTGCATCCTTCACATAAGCCTGATAATAAAAATTACCATCCAGTACCTCCAGATAATTTCCACAACATATTAAGCTATTTAGTGATTAGTGCCTGATGCACAAAGGGATCTCATAGCACCACAAATATTTGATATGGCACCTCAACAAAGAGCACACAATTAGTCAACCGAAAGCATCAGAGGGGCACTACGTCCACTAACTTCGAAGTAGTGGCCATGGCAGTTGATAGACTTTCCGGGAAATGGTTGCTTCGGCGAAAGCTACACATGATTCAACAAGAGGACAGCCAAATCTGAGATTGCCAGCCACTCAAAACCACAATCACAAACATCTCTAATAGCCAGGACCAAGCAGGCAAATTAAAACACACAACATTAAAACATTCCAGAACATTACCTCTGCAATTTGTCAATTTCGGTCAGATCAAGAAGTCCTGCATGTCAAACAGGTTTTGGTTTAGGAGGTCTTCCAAGACGCCGCTTCTGTGCATGCCCGGAAGAAGGCAGGTTTCCTTCACTTCTAGCATCACCGGCTTTCCGTTTGCGAGGTCTTTCTTGGACTGGACCACACGATTGTTGATGACGCTGATCTAAAGGAGAGGTCCTGACAACTCCATCTTCATCTGGTCTTAATTTAGGAGGTCTCCCAAGACATTTAATCTCCAATTGTCCCTGCTGCTTGGTTTGAGGAGGCCTCCCACGGAGTTTAAGCTGTGGTTGTCCCTGTTGCACAATCTGTGGTTGCAAAACAGCATTGACAGCAATCTCATGATTTAATGGCAACAAATCTGCAGGTACTCTATCTAAGCCAAGATTGCCTTGAATGGGCCCTGACTCTCGAGGACGCAATTTGTTCTTGTACAATTGCTGTTGCGACATTTGCAGTTTAGTGTGCCTCCCCATTTTCCAATGCTGTGGTTGCTGCGGAATGTCCACTACCTTGTGCAGAATCTCCAAATTCATTTCAGACACTGGCCGATTTGATCCCGATTCTTCAATTTGAAGCTTTGGCTCATCTAGCTGCAAGCCGTTCGCACTGCACTTAAGCTCGCATGTCTGCTCATGTTGATGCCGCAGGAGTAACATTTTAGCAGTTGTAGCCATCTTTTCAGATTGGAGGGGCTTCTGCTGCAAAGGCCTTTTCCTCTTCTGCTGCTCTGGCTGCAAGGACTTCGGCAAAAATGTGGAAGGAGCAACTGCTTTATGGTCAAATAAGTCTAGGCCATAGCACCTGATCGGGCTGCTTTTCATGTTTGCTTCGTTCTCTTGCTCATTAATTAAAGGGAGTGCAGATGCTTCAGAAGGAGGAAGCTTACAATCCCGTGGAAGAAATTTTTCCCATTGCAGTTCATTCTGCACCTGCTCATGATGCACTGCTGCAGGCAGTCCAACCGCAGATGCAGATACAGAACTTGTTTGGGATTTAGAGAATTTATCCCGTTCAGGACTCAGTTGCTTGCTCTGTGGTTGAATTGACTCCATCCTAAAGGCAGAAGCGCCATTTCCTTTGACATTCAAGAAGCCTTGTCCCCAAGGCTGGGTTTTCGCTTGCTGCTGTTGTCTGAGATTCTGCACTTGAGTCTGACACAGAGGCATCATGTTGGCTGCTTCTAGCACCACAGCATGGCCTTGAACAGAAAGTTCTTGCTGCCTCTCCCCATCAAGCTGCAGTGGATACGTGAAACAGAGAATTAGTTCAACTCAAAATCATGTGAACCTTATTCTTGACAATGATTTTCACTCTTCCCGCATTTCCGTTCACTTTATTAGCTGCAGGAAGCATGACATGAATGTGAATCTGCTTGCCTGAAGAACTTAGGGACAAGATTGTCATAGTTTTACCTGGTATGAAGTTTGGCTTCTCTCATCATGCTCCAAATCCACAGGTCCATGTGGCAAAGCAGGTGCTTCTTTAAATGGTGGTGAAGTTTTTCTTTCATATGAGGGTTCTAATAATTGTGCTTGCTCATAGACCCATGCATCCTCTTGTGCATAAATGGCAGCATCTAACTGAGACTTAGGTGGCTTCTGCTGACTAAAAATTTCATCATGATATTTAGGAGCAGAAACTTCAGTTTCTTCGACCTTCTTAAACTTCCCTAAATCCACAAGTGGCACATCAAAAGAGGCACCAGTAGTTATTGATCCTGATCCAGCGGACATGTCCACAGTAAGATTAGTTGTTAATGCCTCTGGTTCAACTTCCAGTGATCTGTAAACAGCCAAATCATGAGTTGCTTCTCAAGAAGCAAATTAAAATTTGGTAGCACACTTGGAAGTACTAAGAAAAAATAGTAACACATACCTGGGTAAGTCATGGTCAGAAAGCTTTGGTTGCGTCTCCCCCAGAGAAACATTGTCCAATACTGCTGCTTCAACTTCTGGGGGCCTCTTGGAACTAGAAAGCTCCACTTGTTTCTTCACATTGAATATAGGTACCTTCAGCAGAGTATGAATGCCTTCTTGCTGGCACATCTGTCTGGAAATTTCTATTTCTCCAATGTCACTTGTCAACATTTTCCCCTCTAGAGGTTCACGATCCTTGCCTTCGACCACCAGATTTTGCCGAGGCACATGGGTTGCGGACTCCAATGCATTCCAAGATTCAAAAATTGCCATGAGCCGACCCTCAATCTCTTTGTTCCGCTTTAGCAGTTCTATACACTTCTCCTGATTATTAGTGAAACAAAGATGCAATTATAACAGCAGAGTTTACACAAAGGGATCAAAGGAAAACACGCAAAACTTCATCATATTTAGTAAAGATCAGAATGCATATTTACCTTAGATATATGTGATGGACCTACGTCCTCAAAAGTAGGAGTACAAGGAAGTGGATCGGGTCTGACCATGATAGAGAGAATCTCTCCTTGTTTGTCATGTAGCTGCTTCTGCACAGTGCTATTTTATCGGGGGGAAAAAAATCAGTCATTGGATTATCATCAGGCCCTTATACGGTGACAGGATGGAAGTTTGCAATGTCTAAATGTTACCAAAATTTTTTCCTAAATGTCCGCACATTGTTATAATAAAGATTGTAATATATGCCAACAAAATAGACAAAAAGGTAATCTTAAACTTCTGTGGTTCGATTGTTCGAATAGCTATGCTCAATCAATTGAACTTTGCTAGTTGTGATTTATATCAACCAATTAATTAACTAGTTTGCTGCTATACTTTAATCATTTGCTCTCCTTTTAGCACCCACATGCTCGTCAACCTGCAAGAAACGAGAACGGAAGGAAGAGATAAAGGGAAAGAGCATACCAAACATCAGTACTTCTGTTCCTCGATTCAATTAATGTTTCTTGCACAGCAACATGTTTGTCAGCCAATTGAATTTGTTGCCTTGGGTGATTAGTTAGCTCTTCCATCCCTGCTATTTCTTTTTCCAACGTCTGGAGCTGTACACCAAGAGCCTCACAATGTTGATCCTGTAGTTCATTCTCCTTGACGACTTCAACTTGCCATTCATTTCTTTTATATTGTTCAACTAATTTTCCATCAAGGTCTTCTCCTAAATGTTCTTCTTCCATGGCTTCGTTATCCTGGGTTTGATGTTGTGGATTCTCCTCCACAACAACCACATCAATTTGTTTTTGAGCTTCATCCTCGCGAACAATTGATTGACTATTATTTTTGTCATGCTGCTCCTGCAACTGAGCTTGATTTTCGGTTACTTCATCCTGCTCTGGGGGTTTAGATTCTTCAATTACTTCATGCTGTTGAGGATGTTTCTCTTTCAGCTGAACTGCTCTAGATTGTTGGCACTCTTGTTTTTGTCCTTCAATTGCTTGAACGACTTCCTCTTGTGCTTTCTCCGAGACCTCAATTCTTTTGTATTCCTGCATATGTGCTTCATGTAGTACTTCATTCGCTTCAACCCCTATTCTTCCTTCTTTCATCACATCCAGCTCCTGTAATCTATTTAGCTCAACTTGCTGATGCTCAAATTGATCTATGCCCTCAGCCCCACTAAATGACTGGCGAGCTTTTTTTGGCGGGTTGGTAACTTGAATCACTAAAGCTTGCTGCTTACTTCTATCCCCTACTCCGACATTCTCTTTCTCAGTGAATGCATCTTTCTTTTTGTGTAACTTTTCTCTCTCACTCCTTAGCTGGCCGCCTCTCTCACTTTTATCCCTCCGACCATGTACCGAGAAATTGTTGTCACCAAATGGTAAAGTGTAACAGTTCACAGGAGCAGAAATAATTTCCCCACATTCACTGAGCTTCATCAGGTGATGACTCAACAAGCTGGTGTGTCCCCATGGCAAATCCTGATATTCTGCCTTAATGAACTTAGATATCGATTCCTCACTAGATCCCCCTTCCTCATTTAGTTCCTGAATTGCCCTGCGAATCATCTAGACAAAATGCACTTGCAAATCAGCTTCTTGTAAAACACAGGTTTGCCAAAAATATGCAGGAAAACCCCAAGAAAGCAGATCGCTCCAAGGATTGTGCATGGAAGAGCATTAGATGAGATAAAAAAAAAGGTAAAATACCAAGGCATAGGTAGGGTGATTGGGAGTCTGGAACGTTGGGAATAGCTTGCTGAGTCGCTCCTCAATGCTATTTCGGGAATGGGATGCAGGCATTCCATTGGTAGGGCCCAACTTGGCGAGGTTTGCCAGAACCACGTCAGCAAGCTTTCTAATCCTCTCCTGCTCATGTTAATGCAATGAAACATGTTAAATTTCCTAAATGCAAACACGTGCATGAATTTGAAGGAAAAAAAGGAGAATCTTCAATGTGCGCAACTCTTAGAAGCTGCTCGCAATTTATAAAATCCCGGAATATTTACTTAAGTTTCCTTTATCTCCTCACTAATTGGAGAAGTTATCCGGGAGCACGAATTGACTTATACAAACTGCCCACCCCTCTCTTTCATAAAAAATTGGATTATCATTCTAATAAATTCCCCTTCATGGGGCATACACAATTCAACACAAGAAGACAACTTTGCCACAAAATTGGAGCTCGAGACGACGGACATTATTCAGGTCATCAATCTATAGATTCTTAAACCGTCCTTTGAAGAATGTATGCATTAGCATTACACAGATGGAACAAAACACTGCGAATGGTTTCTAAAATCTCGGACTCAACTAACATACAGTCCTCAGACAAACTGAGGCGCGTGAATTAGGAAAAGCAAGACCAGAGAAATCATGAAACAAATATTGGGTGGTCTTGGGTCTTTCTCACCTCTCAAAGGGTCCCTTACACTTGACCACCAAGCCCTTCCACAACCAAGTCCCAACAATCTCCCCCAAAAATGGGGCCCCGCACCTCCCCTGGGGGCCGTGTGATTGTTGGGGATTTTAATAGCAACGCTGGATAGTTTTGGGCCTTTCTTACCAAAATCTAGTTTTAAAAGAGGAACCTTTCTTCGCACTCGTAAACTGACCACCAACTCCCAACCCCAACAGCAAAAATTAATATCTCAACATTACCCGAACGAACAAATTCTTCTCCCAAACGGACGATCCGCGACACGGTATCAAACCGAGAGAGAAGAAAAGAAATCCACCAATGCATCCTCCGACGAGGGTTGAGGCTACCTGAGACGAGGGGGAGAGCTCAGCGGTCAGTGGAAGAGCCAGGCGTGGAAGACGGTGGCGGTCGGGCGGTGGTGGCGGCACCCATTTAGGGCTCTCCGCCGGGGAAACTGAGAGCCCCCTTGCTCCTATCAGGCGCCGCGTCAATGCGCGGCGACGACGCCACCCACCTCGTCGGATGTAAGACTCGGTGAGCGAAACGAAGAAGACGAAGTGACGGCTGGCTTATATAGGTTTCTGAGGCGGCAGCGACGTCGTTTTGTTCGTGCTTTTTTTCTTTGGGGGGGGGGGGTGCCTTTGGGCTTCTTTTAGGCCCGATCGTGACTCTGCTCGACCATTCGGGCCTAATATTTTCCCTAAAGTTGGGCCGAAGCTGGCCCGTTGAAATTCAACGCCCTTGTTTCATAAGCCGAGGGCGCGAATTATAACTACTTTATTCCAAAAATCTATTTCTGAATCAATAGAATACAAATACGCATTTGATACTAACACTAAATTTATGTTCCCGAAATAGAAATTTATCTGACAACAACACAAAATTTCTACCTTTCAAGTGAGCCGCAATAGGTGGACAGTTGATTAAGTGCAAGAGTAAGTAATGAAAATGAAAAGACTTTCTTTCTTTTTTTCTCATTTTGTTTCAAAAATAAAAAAGTAAAAATATTTACTTCTCTTTTTTGCTCCAAACCTATTTATGTACCAAGACATTATTCTAGAAATAAAAAATAAATAAAATTATGTCATCAAATTGATTTATGTTCTAAACCTATACTGAAAATAGATAAATAAAAATATAAAATAATTATCATTTGCATCATAAATTTATGTTTTTAATCCTTAATGTAATTTCAAGGTAGGATGCAAGAACTATCATAATCATCTCTTCTTACTTTTCAGTTGCCCTTCAACTTTTGAGCTAGACACAACTTCAATTAGAAGAATGTTAAAAAAAAAGTCACATTTGATTCTTGTCATTGGAGTAAGAGGGTATGACCAATAATGATTGCAATCGGTTCACACGACTACTTTTCTTTTTTTCTTTTGACAATCAACTCATCCAACTTGCTTGATTCATACGGTCATGCAATTTCCTCACTCGACTTCAAGATTCCACTTTCTAAGCTAAAACAGTGAAGAGATACAGGCACCCCTCCATTAAAAAAAAAAAAAAAACTATGTTTGGACTGTGCCTTTGTGGTGCCACTGCCAAATATCGATACAGTGCCGATCGAGGTGCCCACGGACGCTCTCCCCCGATGCAGCATCACAACTTAAAAGGCGAAAAAGTATAACTCAGTCCGGATGGTAAATAGCAGAGCTAGCAAACATGTCAAAGACAAAGCAAAATTCCCAACCAAAAGCGCATCCACAAGCTCCAGGCTTTATAAGACAAATCAGGGCAATGGAAAAGGCAAATTACACACATCTGTACATATATCCCTTCATGCCCTCTCAGCAGGCCTTAGCAGCCAGCTTCGGCATCTTGTCCTCTATGCCCAAGTAGTCCTCCTAGAAGCATTGAGATCAACCTTCTGGCCGGAGGTGAAGCCTCATGCCTGACAAGTGCTTTTTGTGCCGCTACGACACCATGCACCTCACGCAGGGAGTTCCCCTTCACCCTGAACTTGTGGAGGTGCACACGCCGGCTCAGGAAGGGGCTTCTCGATTCTTTCTCCACCCGTGACCTGCCCGTTCATAGCACCAGACGAAAGCTCGGATCTGAAGTTACATGAAAATCACGTCACTTTCACAAATCTAATTCATAGCATATTAAGTTGTCACACTAGTGTATATGCCGAGGAAGGAACGGCCAAATCTCAACTGACAAGAAATTATGATCTTGCCAGTCCCATTGCTCATGTTTTTGGTGGAGAAAGACTATCCGAGATTTTCTAAGCACAAATCATGTCGAATCAATTGCAATTTCAGAGTTAAAAGAAATAAGTTGACCTCAAAACATCCACAATATATGGTTTACAGAATCCATTAATTGATTAAGATAAAACGGTCTCAAGATCGGTGCAATGATCAAAAACAGAAGTTATCAATCATAATTGCATGACAAAAAAACAATAGAATCGGCATCACTCATCAAGATTCGATCATAGGATCTGCATTGCTTGTCCATATGCAGGGAGCGATGACAAAGGAAATTCCTATTGTATCCTTCATATAAGCCTGATAAAAAAAAAATTACCATCCAATACCCTCAGATAATTTCAACAGATATTAAGCTTCTTTCGGGTTGTAATAAATTAAGCTATTTGCTGTAGTGGCCATCACAGTCAATACAATTTTCCAAACACGGGTGCTTATGCGAAAGCTACATGTGATTCAACAAGAGGACAGCCAAATCTGAGATGGCCAGCTACTCAAAACCGTGACCACAAGCATCTAAAATAGCCAGGACCAAGCAAGCAAATTAGAATACACAACACTAATAAAACCTACCAGGACACTACCTCTGCGATTTATCAATTACTGTCAGATGAACAGGTCCTGCAGGTAAAACAGGTTTTGGTTTAGGAGGTCTTCCAAGATGCTGCTTCTGTGCATGCTCAGAAGAAGGCAGGGTTCCTTCATTTGTAGCATCACTGGCTTTTCGTTTACAAGGTCTCCCTCGGACTGGACCACACGATTGTTGATGATGCTGATCTAAAGGAGGGGTCCTGACAACTCCATCTTCATCTGGTCTTAATTTAGGAGGTCTCTCAAGATGTTTAATCTCCGGTTGTTCCTGCTGCTTGGGTTGAGGAGTCCTCCCATGGCGTTTAAGCTGTCGTTGCCCCTGTTGCACAATCTGTGGTTGCACAACAGCACTGACAGTAGTGTCATGATTTAATGGCAACAAATCTGCAGGTACTCTATCCAAGCTAGGATCACCTTGAGAGGGCCCTGACACTCGACGGCGCAATTTGTGCTTGTACAACAATGATTGCTGTCGCAACATTTGCCGTTTAGCATACCTCCTAGTTATCCGATGCTGTGGTTGCTGCGGAATGTCCACTGCCTTATGCAGAATCTCCAAATTCATTTTGGACAACTGGTGATTTGATTCCAGTTCTTCAATTTGAAGCTTTGGCTCACCTTGCTGCAAGTGGTTCCCAATGCTCTTAAGCTCACATGGCTGCTCATGTTGATGCCGAAGGAGTAACATTTTAGCCGCTGTAGCCATCTTTTCAGCTTGGAGGGGCTTCTGCTGCAAAAGCCTTTCTCTCTTCTGCTGCTCTGGCTGCGGGGACTTCGGCAAAAATGTAAAAGGAGCAACTGCTTCACGATCAAATAACTCTAGGCTATAGCACCTGATCGGCCTGCTATTCTTGTTTGCTTTGTTCTCTCGCTCATTAATTAAAGGGAGTGCAGATTCTTTGGAAGGAGGAAGCTTCCAATCCCGAGGAAGTAACTTTTCACATCGCAGTTCATTCTGCACCTGGTCATGATGCACTGCTGCAGGCAGTCCAACTACAAATGCAGATACAGGACTTGTTTGGGATTCAGAAAATTTATGCTGCTCAGGACTCAGTTGCTTGCTCTGGGGTGATATTGATTCCACCCTAAAGGCAGAAGCACCATTTCCTTTGACATTCAAGAAGCCTTGTCCCCAAGGCTGGGTTTTCGCTTGCTGCTGTTGTCCAAGATTCTGCACCTGAGTCAAACATGGAGGCATAAAGTTGGCTGCTTCTAGCACCACCGCATGGCCGTGAACAGAAAGTTCTTGCTGCCCCTCCCCATCGAGCTGCAACTGATACATGAAACAGAGAATTAGTTCATCTCAAAATCACGTCAACCTTATTCTTGACGACTGATTTTCATGCTTCCTGCATTTCTATTCACTTTATTAGCTGCAGGAACACGACATGAATGTGAATTTGCCTGCCTGAAAAACTTAGGAATGTTATTTTCATAGTTTTACCTGGTGTGGCATTTGGCTTCTCTGACCATGCTCCAAATCCACAGGTCCATGTGGCAAAGCAGGTTCTTCCTTGAATGGCGATCTAACCTGTGAAGTTTTTCCTTCAAATGAAGGTTCTAATAATTGTGCTTGTGCATAGGACTGCGCATCCTCTTGTGCATCCAACTGAGACTCAGGTGGCTTCTGCTTACTGAAACTTTCAGCATGATATTTAGGAGCAAAAATTTCGGTTTCTTGGACCTTCTTAAACTTCCCTAAATCCACAGGTGGCACATCAAAAGGTGCACCAGTAGTTACTGATCCTGATCCAGTGGACTTGTTCGCAGTATGATTAGTTGCTAGTGCCTCTGATTCAAATTCCAGTGATCTGAAAACAGCCAAATCATGTGGTTGCTTCTCAAGGAGCTGCTTGAAATTTGGTAGCACACTTGGAAGTACTAAAAAAAGTTAGTTACACAGAGTAGTTACACATACCTGGGTAAGTCATGGTCAGAAAGCTTTGGTTGCTTCTCCCTCAGAGATTGATTGTGCAATACTACTGCTTCAATCTCTGGGGACCTCTTGGAACTAGAAAGCTCCACTTGTTTCTTCACATTAAATATCGGTGCCTTCACTTGAGTATGAATCTCTTCTTGCCAGCACATCTCTGTGGAAATTTCTTTTTCTCCAATGTCAGTTGTCAACTTTTGCCCCTCTACAGCTTCATGATCCTTGCGTTCCACCGACAGATTCTGCCGAGGCGTGTGGATTGATGACCCCATCGCATTCCAAGATTCCAAAATTGCCATGAGCCGACCCTCAATCTCTTTGTTCCGCTTAAGCAGTTCTATACACTTCTCCTGATTATAAGTGAAGCAAAGATAAATTATACCAGCAGAGTTCACACAGAGGGATCAAAGGAAAACAAGCAAAATTTCATCACATGTGCAAATTTACCTTAGAAATTTGTGACGGACCTGCTTCCGCAAAAGTAGGAGTAGGAAGCAGATCCGGTCTGACCACAATAGAGGGAATCTCCGCTTGTTTCTCATGTGACTGCTTCTGCACCACGCTATTTTATCAGGGGAAAAGAAATCAGTAATTGGATTATCATCAGACCATCATACACTAATGGGATGGAAGTCTACAGCACCTAAATGTTACCAAAAAAATTTCTACATGTCCGCACATTGTTAAGATGAAGATTGTAATACATCCCAACATAATAGACGAAAAGGTAATCTTAAACTTCCGCAATACGAATGTTGGACTAACTGTGCTCAATCAATCAAAATTTGCTAGTTGTGATTTATATCAACCAGTATACTTCATCATCTGTTCTCTTTTTAGCACCCAAGTGCTCGTCAATCTGCGAGAAATGAGAATGGGAGGGAAAAAGGGAAAAGAGCATACCAAACATCATTACTTCTGTTCCTTGATTCAATTAATGTTTCTGGTGCGACAACATCTTCGTCAGCCAATCCAATTTGTTGCCTCGGGTGATTGGTTAGCTCTTCCATCCCTGATATTTCTTCTTCCAACATATGGAGTTGTACGCCAAGAATCTCACACCTTTGGTCTTGTAGGTCATGCTCCTGATGACTTCAACTTTATCCTGTTCAACTAATTTCCCATCAAGGTCTTCTCCTGCATATTCTTCTTCCATGGCTTCATTATCCTGGGTTTGATGCCGTGGATGCTGCTCCACAACAACCACAATTTGTTTTTGAACTTCATCCTTGTGAACAATCGATTGACTATGATCTTTGTCATGTTCATCCTTGTGAACAATTGATTGACTGTGATCTTTGTCATGCTGCACACGCAATTGAGCTTGATTTTTAATTACTTCGTTTTCCTGCTCTGCAGGTCTAGATTCTTCAATTATTTTACGCTGTTGAGGACGTTCCTCTTTCAGCTGAACTGCTTTGGATTGTTGGCACTCTCGTTTTTCTTCTTCAATTGCTTGAAAGATTCCCTCTCGTGCTTTCTCCAAGACCTCAATTCTTTTGCATTCCTGCATATGTGCTTCATGTAGAACTTCATTTGCTTCAACCCCTATTCTTCCTTTATTCATCACATCCAACTTCTGTAGTCTATTTGGCTGAACTTGCTGATGCTGTGATTGATCTGTGCCCTCAGTCTTCCTTAGTGACGGAAGAGCTTTCTTCGGTGGATTGGTAACTTGAATCACTAAACCTTGCTGCTTACTTCTATCCCCAACTCCAAGATTCTCTTTCTCAGACAATGAATTTTTCCTTTTGTGTAACTTTTCTTCCTCTCTCCTTAGCCGGCCACCTCTCTTACTTTTATCCCTCCGACCAGGTTTGAACAAATTGTTGTCACCAAATGGTAAAATGTAACGGTTCACTGATGCAGAAACAATCTCCCCACATTCACTGAGCTTCTTTAGATGATGGCTCAACAAGCTGGCATGTCCCCATGGCAAATCCTGATATTCTGCCTTAATGAACTTAGATATTAATTCCTCACTAGATCCCCCTTCCTCATTTAGTTCCTGAATTGCCCTGCGAATCATCTAGACAAAATGCTCATGCAAATCAGACGCACAACAACTATGAAAGCAGGATGCTCCAAATTTTGGGGGATTGGACTTGGAAGAGCAGTAAATGAGAAGAAAAGAAAAGAGAAAGCAAATACCAAGGCATAGGTAGGGTGATCGGGAGTGGGGAATGATGGGAATAGCTTGCTGAGTCGCTTCTCGATGCTGTTTCGGGAATGGGATGCAGGCGTTCCATTGGTAGGGCCCAACTTGGCGAGGTTGGCCAGAACCATGTCAGCAAGTTTTCCGATCCTCTTCTGCTTATGTTAATGCAATGAAACACATTAAGTTCCCTAGCAAACTCATGCATAAATTTGAAGTGAACCAAAAAAAAAAAAAAAAAAAAACCTTCAAAGGTGTGCAACTCCTAGAAGGAGCCTGCCATTAAAAAAAAATCAGAGAAGATTTACTTAAGACTTAATTCGTTTCGCGGAAAATGAATGGTTCGGAAAATATTTTCCTAAGAATAATAAATTGCATCGCTTGAAATAATTAGTCAATAAAAAATATTTTTATTATCAATAACAATTCATGTTTATATATTTTTGTGTACGATGTTATTCATTTATTCATCTTTTTGCAAGCGATATAGACAATCATTTTTTAAAAAAATATTTTACAAATCAGTCATTTTCCATGAAACAAAGTTTCCTTTATCTCCTTGCCAACTGGAGAAGTGATTTGGGCGGCACGTATCTCCCCGCCTCTATCTTAAATATAAAAACGGATTGTCATCCTCAAAAGTTCTTGGGGCGCATGCGATCCCACACACAAAAAAAACCCAACTTTGCCGCGAAATTGGACCTCCGGACGATCGATACTGACACTGTTCAGGTCATCGATCCATAGATTCATAACCATCCCCTCAAACGATGCATGCATTACCATTACTACACAGACGGAGCAAAACCCAGCGAACGGATTTCGAAATCTATGGACTCGACCAGTTAGCACGCAGTCCCCAGACAAACCTAAGCGCAGACCAGGAAAAGCAAAGACCGGGGAGATCGCGGGACGAAAGACTAGTAGTAACCCCAACATCGCCACGATCACGTATCAAAAATGAGCAGAGAGAGAAGAGAAGAAATCGCCGATCGCATCATCCGACCAGGAGGCCGGCGAGCCGAGCGGGTTACCTGGGACGAGGGGCTGAGCTGGACGGAGTCGGCCGGCGGCGGGAGGGAATCCGCGGCGGAGGACGGCGGCGGTTGGGCGGTGGAGGTGCCCATGGCTTCGGGGGAGTGATTTCTAGGGCTGCGGGACGTGAGGCCGGGCGGAAGAGCATTTTATACCGTTGGGCAGTTCGCAGTGGGAGAGCTGCGACTAACCGCCGCTTCGAAGTGCGCCAAAAAAAATTATATTATTTTAAGTTCGGCCACCATGATAAATTAATTTTTAAAAAATGAGTCTTGAAAGATATATTGTGTTTTTAATATGGCGACTAGAGATGATCAACGGTCGGGCGGTCCACGGGCATGCCCCACCCGAGCCCGCCCTATCGTACTAAATACAGTTGGAATAATTACATTACTAATCACACTTGGTTTCGTGTATTCTACATCACCAATTACCTTTAAAAAGTCACATTCATCTACCCCTGACCTTGCCATATATTTATTGTAAGGGATTATAAATTATGGATTTATATGAAGTGGTTTATATAAAGAAAATAATAAAAGACGAGCTCATAAGTTTTAATTTATATATTTATTATTCTATAACTAGTCAATTTGACACATCAAATTGACATTTTTTCCGATTTATGTTTTGTAATAGATAAAAATAGGTTTAAATCTGAATTTATAGATGGAAAATCTTAAATCAATCAATCATTTTCTAGAATGAAGAAAATCTCCTTCTCATCAAAAGCCGGGCTCCTCCGTCGACATCCTAGATGGATGGAGACATGCCAAAAATATGGGATCCATTTCATATGTCCAATTCGATAAATGTTTTTTTTTTTTTTTTTTTTGTGAACTCGGGAACCCCGCATGGCCAAAACCACCGGGCGACACGTCGCAGTCCACCATACACGTGCCACCGGATAAGTCACCAAGAGTCGTGCGGGGGTAAACCACCCAGGGAGGCGACACGTCTTTGCGCCACACACGTGCGCCATCTTGGCCGGATAAGTCGTGCGGGTAAGTCGCTAAACTCACTAGTATTTTTGCAACTTGCGTTGCAGGAGCTTGAACATTAGCCTCCTCGATGGAAGTTTAGTGCTCTTTCACTCAGCCACCACGGTAGGTGGTCCAATTCGATAAATTTTTTACTTAATATTATCCACATTCGATGGTTAACACAAACATATGAAAATTTCCGACACTGATAACATGAAGATAAATAAACACATATAAAAGTATGTTTACCAACATGTTTGATTTTGATATATGTCAATTAAATGTATGCAATTGACTAGTTGTCAAATAATAAATTAGATATTGGGAATTTATCTCTTATATGATTTCTTTTTTGAAAATATCTCAACAACTGGATTGTGGAAAAATTATTTTCATTTTCATTGCTAAACAAATTAGCTTCAAATGATATGAGATTTATCTAAAATAAGTACATCTCAAAAGAAGGAGGTAAAACTAAGTACAACGTAAACATGCGTGTTCCAAATTAGTTACAATTTCTTTTCTTTAATTATTTTTCTGGTGGGATTATTCTTTTATTGTAATGTTTAGATTTAGCGAATGTTAAGTGGAGTTCGTTCAAATAATAAATAATTCACCCTTCAAGTTGTTCTAATTAAATTTTAAATTAAATGGTAAATAACTTAGTTAACAAAATTATGCTTCAAATTGCGAGGATCATTATATATTTCTGCTTTTTTACTCGATTTGAAATTAAATGGTTAAGTTACATTTTTAAAGGTGCTTTATCGTGTAGATAGGATACTGAGCATGTGAAAATCAAAGGTGACAATTTTTTTTTTTAATACAAAATTTGGCACCCTTGCGAAGCGGACGCTGGCGTGAACAAGAAGTGCATCGTTCTTCAATCGAGTATGATGACATGGTGCTTTGCAGTCCGCACCCACTCGATCTGACACGACATTGCAACCCGAATTCAACGCGAGAACATGAATCACCGAGAACAAAATGTCTGATCAAAACAACAGCGCGCCGAAGAAATTTCGCTGTTCCTTAAGCCATCGCGAGATGAAGAGGGCAAAAGGCGCTGACACGATTCACTAATACCAGATGTTGTGTGTTCTTTCCACACGTTAGAGTTGAAGGAAGAGTATAAACGATATACGTTTGAATTTTCTATTTAAAAATTATTTCCTAACATAAATAAAAAAAATATTTTTGCTTTTTAAAACAATTTTGAACAAAAAACGCGTTTGGTAAATGCGTTAAAATATAAAAAGAATAAAAACACGTTTAATAAATTTATATAATTTTTTAATATTTTTATATAATTTTTTATTTTCTTTCTTATTTTTTCTTATTCTTTTTTCTTCTTTCTTCTTTCTTCTTTTGGCCGGTCGCCGGCGGCGGCCTCGCCCAGCCACGACGAGACTCGCCAACCCCCGGCGAGGCTCAACCTCGCCTTGGCTAGGCAAGATTGAGCTCACCCAACCCGGCGCAAGGTCGGCCTCGCCGGCCGCTGGCCCTCGACGGCCGGTCGCCGGACATGACCGAGGTCGACAACCGGCCAAAGAAAAAAGAAAGAAAAATTAAGAAGAAAAGAAGAAGAAAAAAGAGAGAAGAAAATGGAAGAGAGAGAAAAAGTGTTCTTAAATTTTGTTCAAGAAACAAATTTTTTTTTTTTTTGTTTTTTTTTGATTCTGTTCCAAATATGTTTCTGAGAAAGAAAAATAAATTTGGAACAAAAACGCAAATAAACGCATTTCGTTTCTATTCCTTTTGTTCCCAAGAACAAAAAAACAAAAAAAAAACTGTTTCTAAATAGAAAAAGAAGTGAAAACAAAGAGGCCCTAAGTGTCCTTTCTTAAGGGTGACAAGAAAGAGCATTGATCGAATGCCCCCCACCAGGATTCATCTTTTGAACCTCGATTCAATGTCGAACAAAAGATCGCGAAAACAACCGACCACTCAATTTGGATCTCCCTTGCAGAAGCCCAAAGTCAGAGACTGCCAGATTCCTAGAGAAGTTTCGGCACAAATCGAAATGCTTGTGGAAATTGAACCCTATATTATAAGCAGAACATTCATGAGAGAATTAAACAAGTCATGTTGTGCACCCAATAACTTGCCTTTCCGGACAAACACTTTGTCGGCTCATTCCACCAACAATACAATGACCAGTCTCCAAGTCTCTCAAGGGAAAATTTTATGGTCTTCACAATTTTACAATCTACATAAATCAATGAAGAGTTCATACAATCGATCCCACTGGTTTCGTTTACTGCTGCATGTGACGGGGTATGCACGTTACAAAGAAACTCACCCAAGAATATGAACAGTGACTGGCAATGATAAGACTGCAGGCCTATATATTCAACGAACTGAGAGCCATGACCTTGCATTGTTCGTTCAAGGCCATCAATTGTGCTTCCTTCTTATCGAGAAGCATATTCAACCTCACATTATCTTCCATGAGTTTCTTCACCTCCACCTCTTTTTGCATTTTCTCGCTCTCCAACTGGGTTGTTTTAGCCATTAGCCTGCTCCCATCCAAAATTTTGTTCAACTCCAGCAAAAAGATCACATGGCAGAAAGAAGTTTGCAGCAAAGACAAAATATGAAGCAAATATAAGGAAACACGAGTTGTGAAGATAGACCACATCGACATTCAAAAGCATGAGATAATACTTGAACAAACTTGGTGAAAATGCATTTGAGCAGCCCTGACTTATGACTCGTGATGAACTATACCGTAGCTTTAAATATAACTATCACGCATTGTCATAACGTTACCCCTAGCAAATGAAGACGAAGAAGAGAAACCATTTCAAAGTGACCCATAGAGGAAGAACAGGGCGGCTAAGCATGACAAGATGAATGAAAACCCAAACCACACAGTAAGGCAAATTAGATAAGTAGTAGCCAAGAACATCAGTGTATTACCGTTCAAAAAGCTTCTCCATTGTCTGAAATTGCTTTTCTGATGAGAGAAGAGTTTCTCGCACTGTAATAAGGCTGCTAACATACGATTTCAGAGACTCAAAATCACGCTTTACACGACTAAGCTCCACTTCATTTTCCTCAGCTCTTAGCCTCTGTCTAGATGTCTCCTCCACCAAATCCTCAACCCTTTGTCGCATCTCATTTAAAATACTGTTCGTACCCACAGCAAACCTCTCCATTTCTTCTAACTTTAGGGACATGCTCTCAATTTGAGCAGCCTTCCTCTTGATCTCTAATTGACCAAAAGTAACCTTCTCCTTTTCTATTGCAATTTCAGATTCAGCCAAAAGAACCCTCTTAACAAGAGATTCCATTAAATCAGTCACGATCTGCACCGACTTGAGCAATTCATCAATATAGACCATATCCTTTTCATTGAAGCAATCTTGCCGCTTAGCAGTTCCACTCAATGAATCTTGTCCATCTGAACCGACAATTAAAGAAAGATCAACATCCCTAGACATGCTAGGCAATGGACTATCACTTCTATCAACAAGTGCTGCACCTTCCATGTGTTTGACACCATATGATTCACGCAAGTACGGTTCAGCCATGACCATAGCCTTTGATTTTAAGTAGGTCAACAATTTTGCTATACTTTTCACCCTTTCCCATAGAACCTCTAGTTCCTTCCTTTCATCTTCGTCTGACACATGTAAACAAGCTTTTACGGCCTGAAGCTTGACTTGCAAAGCATCCACTCGTGTTTCCATCTGTGCCATCTCCTGCTTCCACATTTCAGGTGTTTGGCTTAGCTGGGCCTTCAGAGATTGCAAATCAAGACCTTCCCCAGCGGCCATCTCGACTTCAGAGACTTAAAAGAGCAAGCAAAACCAGAAATCTCAGGGTCTGAATGCTAGAAACCATCTTGTGATCATAAGAGATAAAATGGAGGTAACTACAGAAATCACTTCCATGAGAAGCATACACGAAGGAAAGAAATTACACATCTATCTCCTAGTAACATCATCTCTATACAAAATGAATTTGCATAGGAAATCAAAGATAAAAGATCCACAACCGTGATGTGCAAAAGACCAGCTGACAGAATCAAGCACCATGGCACAGATGTAACTGGACTTCAATATCAGCGCTAGCTTCTCAGTTAACACCTATTAAAACTTCAAGCACATATATTTCCTATCCGAAAGGAAATATTTTGACATACAAATCTACCTAACAAAGAAAAATCTAACCTCGATCAGCTAGAAGATTCAACAAACAGAAAATCCTGGAACTGTAAAATTTTCCAGGTTCTGTGCATTCTAGGTCACCAGGGATAAAGGCTATAAAATTGAACCTTAGGACAGTTCAAAGTTAAAAGTACTATAAAACTACAAGATTAACAAATTGATTTGAAAAATCAAGATATCTGACAAGATATCGGAATTACATTGTAAAGTGTGTAAGAACCATGACGAGATTGACCATTTTATAAAATTCATCAACTCTCATAATAAGAAGTGTAGAAGCAGCTAAAGAGCAATAAACATACAAGTCAACTCATATAATCTAGGGAGTTCAACATATATAGCAGCACAAAAACATGAGATTGCCTGCAAAATATCCAGTCAAAATAACGTGAAGTTGACTATTTCGTAGGTGTAAAGGCACATTTGATGAAAATAATAGATGAAATTTTTTCTCAAATGTGTCAAATACAGATTGAAGACTAATATTAAATGACCATTCCTTACAGGCTCACATTAAACCACCACATATCAGCTACCAAGCTGTAGAAACTATACAAAGAATATACCTCTAAATCAGATAGTGCCTGTATTTAGCCAATGTCACAACTGAATGATGAAACAACTTAAAACCAGCAGAAAAAATGAAAAGGGAAGAACAAAGATTGAAGTAAGCTAAATCTATCCTATACGAGCAAAGCAACTCCACTTGACAATTGTGACGGCGTAAATCACCCTCAAAAATGAACATCTTATGGCTGACTGCACAAGGATATACTACAAACTGCAAGAATTCTCATACTACCCACACTTCCATTGCACTGCTAAAGCTGGCGAATCAACCAAAATAAGCTAGAGATCACACAGACCATCCACAGCACAAAATGAAAGTTCAACTTCAAGCTCAAGACTCCAACTCGGCACGCAGCCACACATTCGGCAAGACACAACAACCAATCCAACAAACGGCCATCCAAGGAAATTGCAGATCGTACCCAGAAACCCCCTAATCACCCACAAACTGCAGCACCATTCACTGTCGATGAGTTCCCACGGGGCGATCACTATTCACTGACCCGACAAAGCAAAGAGAAAACCTCCTCGGACTTCCCGAACCCTAGATACCGCCGATCACGACGGAAGCGCAATCAAAATCGAAACTTTGGGGCGACCCACGAAACCACGCGGAACCCAATGACCCCAGGGTGATCGAGAAACGATACCAGAGCTTACCAAGAGAGAATGGCCAATTCGGCAGAAGAAAAGAAAACCCCTTTCACTGCGATCGACGACAGACGCAGCGAGAGAATTAGCAAAGTTTGAAGCTTTGGAGACGACGATGCGCTTTGCGACGGGGCCCCGGTGATGATTGCGCGTTCGGAATTGTATAATCGGAAGGTGAGCAATAGGGGATCAAGTTGGTGCAGCAGTTCCCTCTTCTTCTTCTCCTTCTCCTCCTCCTTCCTTTTATTTCCTTTTTGCTTCTTCTGAAAAATTTTGGGGGTTAATAATTGTGCATTAGCCCCTCGACTTAGGTGTTAATCTTATTCCGTCCCTTCAAAAAAGTTTTTCTCTCCGTTCGCCCCGCTTCCCTCCTACTTTTGATATTTTCATTTAAAATTCTGAAGGGCAGGTAGGCCATACAGCAGAAATTAAAAGCAAGAGTAATACAGTTGGGTGGTCCGGTTGAGTTTATGACGTCGTGTTTACAATGAGATGGTATTTAGATTTAAAAAGTATGGAAAAATTTCAAATAGAGGCCCAACATGCCATCATCTTTTTTAATAAGGGCTTAAAATGAATATTACTTTAAATAAGAGTATAAAATGACTATATAAGTTTCAAATAAAATCTTGAAGTAGTTACGACCATTTTAACTAAGGGTCTAGCTTCGTCGATTAGTAAAAAATAACTGATTATGAATATTTTCATCCAAACACGATTTATATTAAATTAGATTTAAAAACTAAAAAGAAAATTTTTATAAAAAAAAAAAGCGAAAATACCCATCATCGGTGGGTCAATAACAAGGGCCTATTAGTCGTCGCCTCTAGTCAACGAGGTCATCGGCCCTTGCCTAGGTCTCGACAATGGGGTGATAGCCACAAGCAAGGGGGAGCCCTCCTTGCCATGCATGTTTTTTTTTTTTTTATATAGTTTTTTTGGAAAGAAAAATAGAACAAATAAAGAAACAGAGAAAAATTTTAAAAGATGAAATTACCCTTACTAAATAGTGATTTTATGCCATTTTTTTACGATTGATGTAGCCAACTAAGGCTTTTCTTTGAGAAATGATAGTACTTCGAAGATTTATTTGAAATAATGTAAATTTTAGGTTTTTATTGGTAAAAATGAGGATATGTAAGGCCTTATCTAGAATTTTCCCAAAAATAAGTGAATGCCAATTGTCGACTTAAGGGTTAGTGTTGACTTTAAATCGATGACGAATTGGATTGATTTTTGCTTCTTACTTTTATTTAGTTTAAATTTGGTAACTTATGAACCTTAATTGCATTGTTTAATTTAAAACTCGTAAAATGTTTACTCCATATAGTTAATGACATTAGATTCGTATATTATTTTTTAACATTTTTTTAGTTTTACATGTAAACCTATATATCAATCTCGATATATTAAGAAATTTTGGAGTATTTCGAGTGAAAAAAAAAAAAAAGCTCGTCCACCAAAAAATTTATATTAAGCAAAAATTGAAAAAAATATATATCTAGACACACTCGAAGTCAATCGGGATCTTAACTTAATGAACTAGGGGGCATATTTTAATTACATGCTGAAGCCAGCTCACGACGTTTGTTCATTTTCCAAGAATATGGAAGCTATTTAATTGCGCCTGCGTGATGATCTCAAATGCGCTTGGAGAAATATATATATTTTTTTTCACGGGTTACTTTTTTCTTTGCTTAACAAAAGTCAAAATAAACATCCAAAAGATTTTATTTTTGGGAAATATGCATGGACCTTTTTTTTATCCAAGACTTTGAAAGTTTTGAAAATTCTTACTGTCGGAGCATACAATATATACAGGTTATACAGGAGATTGAAATGATAAAAGCTCATATCAAGAACAACCGAGCAATAAGTTGATATTCTTTTCTGACCATTCCCGTCAATTAAAGCATCTTCCTAAGAAAAGCAAAAGATTATTTCTAAATAAAATTAAGCTAAAAATAATTAAGATGCGTACCATATGATGAAAAGTAGATTAATATGGAAACGAGGAAAAATAATAAAAAAATAAAATAAGGATTGTGAAAAATCTATTCAACCCATATATATATTTAAATAATAATAATTAATTTGCTTGTGATTAAAGTAGAACAAAAGGGCAAGAAAAGAATCTGCAAAATCCAGCTAAGACTGTAGAAATAGTGAAAGCCATTTCGTGCCGACAGCTCCGTCGGCGGTCGCGTCCTCCGTCTTCGTCTTCGTCTTCTCCCGGGAGACCCTAGAGAGAGAAAGTAGCATCGCATCCCCGAATTCCTGCACCAAATCAGCCGATCGTACACGCACTCTCTCTCTCTCTACACGCCGCCGAGGGAGCCGCCGCCGCCGCGATGGGAGAGGGAAGGGAGGGCGACTGGGAGTGCGGCGGCTGCAACAACCGGAACTACGCCTTCCGCTCCTTCTGCAACCGCTGCAAGCAGCCCCGCCTCCTGGTCGACACCAAGACCCCCGCCGATTCCAAGTGGCTGCCCCGCATCGGCGACTGGATCTGCACCGGTCAGTCTCGATCTCGTCTCGTATCTCTCTCGCGTTGCTCGATGCTTCTTTTTTGTCCTTCCTCTGGTCGGTCCTGTTGGGAATCGGGGGAGCACGGTTATGAGTTTCGAGTGTCGGCGGCGGGGTTTTCTGGATTGGTCTTGGGGGGTTGGCTGATGGTAGCGAGACTTAGCTGAGGTTTTGGTGTTTTCTCGGCCCTTCTTGAGACTTTGTAAGAATTGCGAGTTTTGCTTTAGCGATAAATAGGCGGAGGAATTGCTGGAGTCTGGCTCTGGCAATCTGTGAGTAACTCATGGGAGATTGATGCAGTGATTATATGGAGTTAACACACCTTTTCTGTTTTTGTTGTCTCGCGAAGTTGGCCACTTTCTTGTCAATTTCAATGGCTAGGCATTGGGAGGAGGTTTAGCATGGTTTGAGAAGCATATCCATGAACTTGACGTTGGCTAATTGTGGTTCAGAGTGCTGTGTTTTACTGCTACAGCTCATCTTGTCCACCGAGCAATCTACCCAGTTAATATGGAGGAGAGTTAGTTTACATGAATAGGTCCTGAATTGTAGTGTTCAATTTGTTGCTGAAAGCTTGACCCCAAACTTAAATGTTACTCATCACTTCAATGTAAAGGATCTGCTTTAGATGTCTTGGACGATATTAGAGTTTTATGCAGATAGTTCTTTGTATGCGATTAGGCTGAGTCAGCACAGTGCATGGTGTTTTCGTGTTTAAACCCTGGTTCACAATATATGTGTGGCTTTTCTTGTTGGTAACTATATGAAGCTGATAATTGTTTGAATGTATTTATTATTGCCAATTTGTGTATGAAATTTAATATTCCCTCATTTGAAGTCAACTTTGTGAGCTTGCTCTCATTTAGGTTGAGTTTTTTGCATTGTTTTGTGTGTGTTGTGGTATGGGATGGACTGGTTGGTGTGCGTTTACTTGGCTTCCTTTGGTTCTCCCTGGCTGCATTCTGGGTTGGGTTTGCATGGGAATGGATCGATAGGTTGCACTAACAACAATTATGCATCAAGAGAAAAGTGCAAAAAGTGCGGGCAACCGAAGGAGGTAGCAGCAATGCCAGCAATTGCCATGCCTGGGGCTTCACTCCCAACTTATTCAAATTATTTTGCCAGGTCCCGAGGAGGACTGGAACAAAATATGAATCTTGGACTTGGATTAATGGGCAGTGGTGCTCTCAAGCAATCACTTCCATTGAACTCCTCCTGGTCTTTCGGGGAGGCTGATAACTATGGAATTCAGGCTTCTGTCTGGTCCTTGGGTGCAAACTCCAATCCCGGACATCCATTTGCAAATCCTATCAGTCAGTATCCTTCAGTTCCAAAAGGATGGCGCAATGGCGATTGGATATGCCAATGTGGCTTTCACAATTACTCATCTCGTTCGCAGGTATGGTTATACCATGTATATATTTCCTGAATGTAACCATTTCCTCTGATTTTGACTGAAGGAAGTTTTTTTTGGGGACAAGTCTGATTTGATCTCAATTTTCTTTGCAGTGTAAAAAGTGTAATGCTTCTATGACGCCAGGTACCTTTCATTTTGGTTGGCTTCTTCTCTCCCTAATTGTTTTGCTCCTTGTGATTTGCAATGCTCTGAATTACTCTGTCATTTAGCTACTAATTTTGTCAAGTACACATAGAGATTACCCTTTGGGTGAATTTCATGGTTACTTTTAATTTCCATACGTGGTTTTCTTTTTACCCCTATAAGCAGTAGTGTTATGTCTCAAATCTTCATCATTTTCTTTTCCATGTCTGATATAATCCTGCCCTTTGCTTGGTTTTTATTAAAAGCCCTTGGTATGAAGCGATTAGCATCTGAAGATCTTGTCCATGGGTGGGATAACAAGAGATTGAATGCAGGAACTGTGAGTTTTTTTCTAATATTAGTCATTTCACAAATATCATTTCTTGTGTATTCTGATTTTTATTCTTATATACCTTCTGTGAGAAATCAGACAACCGGGCTCCAGCAATCATATCCAGCATTTGATCAAATGGTTGGAACCAGTTCTGAACCTAGAACTGGAGCATATTCATCTTTTGGAAGTTCAGTTGCGGCTTCAAATATACAAGTCCAGATTCCACATCAAGCTGCAACACCTGCTCTTCTTGGAAAGGGGTAGGTTTTTGCTGAGATTGTTACTGTTGCAGTTTATACAAATATGTCCATCGAAGATTGTGCTTTTCACCGTGCTAACCTTTCAAAGTATATGGGTAAATGTGACAATGCCATAGGAAATACTTACCCAAGATGTCTTTTTGACTGTGTACTTAGCAGAGCAAAACAATGGCGACAGGGTGATTGGATGTGCACAAATTGCAATAATCATAATTATGCATCTCGAGCAGAGTGCAATAGGTTAGTTTCTAATTCAGTCTGAATATTTTGTGGTTGTTATGTATTGTACATCTTTCACATGTTTTCGTTGCAAGTTACCACGTCAGCAACGTCTGCTTGCACACAAGTCATTCTGTTTTTTTAATCCTATTTAACCATGCATGTCATCCTTTTCTTTTCATTCTAGTATTGCCTAAACATGTCTGGAAGCCTGCTTCCTCTTCTCCATCTGTATACTTTGATAGGATAAAAACATGTCGATCTGCAACGATAAATGATAATCCGTGTAAGGGCAAGTGCATGGTTAATACTTTTTTTGGCTACCCAACTTTATGGTAGATTTGCAACCGAACGTTTGTAACTATTAATTCTTGCTTCAGAAACTCAAAACAGAAACAAGGCATTGGACACAGATTTCACATCAAAGATTTACTAAAAGCACAATTACTTAGTGAATGTGTCTCAAGTTTCACAATTGAATCCAAGAGAATTTTCAGTGGGCTCGTTCCTTCAGTTGAGTCTTTATGTAATGAACTGGATATTTGCCATGTTGCCAAGTTCAGAGAAATATACAACGGCAGTTCATGTAGTTTATTGATAAAGGTCGATTGTATAATCTGTATCAATTGTAAGTTTGTAACTTGTAAATATGTTATATGCAAATTGTTGTATTCTTTCTTTCGTAGACAAGGTAGAAGCTGCTACATTGTTTCCCAAAATTATATGTTCCCCCGCCCTCAATGTCAATCCTAGGTCGGCTACCATGTTCAAGTACCCACATTTACAAGCTTTTGTAAGCTGAGTCAAAGTAAATGGACCCACATTTTTTTGTTAAATGCTTCCTCTCCCAGGGGAGGGATCAAGAGTGCTGTGGAATTTTAAAAACTGAAATTTTAATGTTAACATGCTACTTATTGAAAATGTTGATATGCTGATTTGCTGTTGTTGTATGAGATTTGCTGATTGGTAAGATTGAACTGCTTTAACTTAGCTTTTTTAGCTTTTATTCTATTTGTTCTGGCTAGATGGTCAAGTCTGCAAAAGGCCAGTATATCTGATCAGCCTCGACCTAGACAGATGGTTTTCTTTCTTTCTTTCTTTCTTTCTTTCTTTATAGCTTTCTTTGTTTCCCTTTTTGGTTTTCTCGATCTTTGCTTCTGGGGAATGATATAGTGGTGCAAATGACTACCGTTTCTTTCTTGGACCAGCTCACTCTCTGTCTTTAAAAGTTCATTTTTTATTTTTTTTTCGTAATGGTCATTGGCTGACCATCAGAAGGCTTTGTCTCTCCAGGTGTAAGACGCAAAGAACTGTACTTTCCCAACCTGTCAATGCTGTTTAATCGCAGATTCAGTGAGGCTCCCAGACCATAGGAGATTTTGTATTCGGCAGTTGAGGTTCTTTGCAATTTTTCTCTCTGTACCGTGCCAAAACAGAAGCGAAAGCTCGAGACAAGCTTGCTTTATCTTTTCTTTTTTAGTTTGCTCGTCATGTAATTTAGCTGGATATTCGATGGATTCCGTTTGGACAGACAGCGCAGGTGTAATGCTATTTGGTTGAGGGCCGCTTTGGCGCGCCTTATTAGTCTTTGTCAGGGTCTTTGTTTTTGGTCTCAAAAGATGATTCATGAATTACAGAATACAGATTGTCTCATGTTATTCTGTCTCCTTTCACTGATGTTTTACGAATGTCCGTTTTCCAGCAATGTGCTGAAGGCAGCCTTGGAAGTCATTTAACCTTAGTGACATGCCGATCTTCGCCGTCCTCGGTGCTGAGTTGAAGGTATCACATACTAATGAACACTGTGCTTTAGAGATATGTGCATGGTCATACATGGATGCGCATCTCGTGCTCTTATGAGATGTTCTGTTTTGATTGCACTCCCACCGTGGCTTTTCTTCCTCTCGTACGGACATCGATCTGCTAACCGTAATAATTCAAACCCGGGACATAGACTGCCTAAGCGCAATCCCTACATCGTACTTTAGACAATCCTTTCTACTTTCTGCTACCTTTCAATCGCCCATTCCGCTGCCGATGCAAAAGTAACAGGTACGCTTAGTACCGAAATTCAGCAGCTACGGTGCTCATGGAGCTGCTGGGTAGGCGGGAGCGTGATCGGGAATCCATCAGCTAATCTACATTTTGGTTGTCCAAGGCCGGGAGAGTGTCGCATTGCGAGACTAAGCAATGGATGCACTTTTTAAAGGAATCGATCCTTATGAGATATATAGCCTTTCGCTTTTCATTGATTAATTCATTTTTCCGAAGATTGTGGAAAACATAATTCGACTTTATAAAGTGCAAGATGCTCGACCTTATGCGGGGACATTCGTTCGTGGTCCTTTTTCATTCGATTTTCGAAATTTGAATGGTATTTTACACTTCGAAAGCAATTTCAACTTTTAAGGATGCTGTCACTTTAAAAGGTTCTTTTATAGAAAGAAACACCAGGGTCCGTTGTCATCAAATTAAGATAATTCTGATTAAAATTGCCCAATTGATTTTCCATTTTTGGACCTGGCTTCTCCTGTCTTACTCTTTTCTGATTCACTTCCCTCGACTTCTTCCAATTCTAACCACCCTTTCCTCACCTAACTCATTCCTTTAATGAACACCAAGTTAGCCGAGCCATACTCATGCATACCGAATTACCAATAATGAACATTACATGCATAATATATCGTGTATGAGTTGTAGGAAAAATCACACGAATAACTCAACATCTTTTATATATTCCGATGGAGATCTTAACTTGTGGGACTTCACCGATGAAATAAAATTATTTTGATATTATTTGTTAACTCCTTTGCTGCACAATTGTGTACACTGTGGTTTAAAGTATGTGTGGAATCGATTAGATATTTTTCTCACGTTTTGTGATTAAGATGAAATTACACAACATAGCCAAGAGAACTTTAAGAAGATGAAATATTCAAATTTCGCTCCTTTTTTCTCCAACTCGAGGCCTCAATTTTGATTCCAAAAAATTGTCCATCTAGGGAAGGAAAATCTCATGTGAAGTCGAGTGCTGACAGAATGTGGAAACTGAAGGACGGACTTGTAAAATATTTAGCCGCTAGGGTCTATTTCGGAACCCAACCTAAATCTCAGGGATCTTTCTCGGAATATTCTCGCCGGATTTCTCTTTCCTATTCTTCTTTTCTTTTTCTTTTCTGTTTTTTTTTGGTCGAAATTTCCCTTTCCCATTCGAGATATTAGAAAGAGCAATAAATCCATGAACAACAAATTTAAGAGGAAATAAAAAAAATCCCGTTTTTCTTCGTCCGCAAGCTCTCTCTCTCTCTCTCGCTCGCGGGCTCCCGACGCACCACCAACCTCCTCCGGCAACCACCGCAATCGCGAGCGCGCGTGCGCGATCCGCACCTCCGGCCTCCGCCATGGGCGACGGCGTCCCCGCCGGCTCCGGCTCGGACGATCCGTTCCTCCGCAAGTACCAGCGGTCCGAACTCCGGATCGCGTCGGAGTTCCTCACGACCTGGCTCCCGTTCCTCTCCAGAGATCTCTGCCCCGGCTGCACCGACAGCCTCGCCGATCGCATCCGCTCTCTCGACTCAGGTGGCCTTCCCCCCATCTTCGTCGCTCTCGCCGCGCGCGCGTTCTTCGCTTAAAATTCTGATGAAATTTTCTTTAATTAGCTGCGAGGTTGAATTCTTTAGTTTCGCTTCATTCCGAGCGGGTTGTTCAGTTACGGTTTACTTCGTGTTCACTTTGAATTTGCAAAGTTAGTTTTTTTTTTTTGGTGGAATGTTTATGTTTCCATGTAGTCGTCGGTTGAGTTGGTGTTTGATGTTCTTCTGATGAGTGTGATTTGTACTGTAGAAGTTGATGGAGATGCGGAACTCGCGAAACCGGAGGAGAATGTGGATCCGTTGTCTCCGGATGTCAAGGGAGAGCAGGGGATGGATGAGAACGGTATCGACAACCGGAATTTAGGAGAGAGCGGGGACGATGAGGGCGAGACGAATTCGTTGGGGAGTTGGAAGGATGGGGCGCAGGGGTGCTTCGAGGGCACTCCGGAAGCCTCCACTAGTAGCTTGGCTCAGGAGTCTCCTTCCGTCAGGACTTCAAGTTCGCACATGTCTTGGGCTGACATGGCTCAGGAAGACGAGCTGGAAGAGGAAGATGACCAGGAATCCAACAAACGCTTGGCTGATACGAACGGGTTAACTGAAGAGTCGAGGGTGTCTGCCGTTTCGGAGAAGCCGAAATTGCCCAGGGAGCAAAGGGAGCACATACGGTTTATGAATGTGAAGAGGAAGAAGGATTTTATATGTCTAGAGAGGGTTGACGGGAAGCTCGTGAATATTCTACAGGGACTTGAGCTCCACACTGGTGTTTTCAGTGCTGCAGAGCAGAAGAGAATAGTCGACTATGTGTATCAGCTTAAGGGCATGGGCAAAAGGGGAGAATTGAAAGGTCAGTTTCCCCTTTTATCAAACTGTGCTTAATTTTATTATTTTGAGCTCTGACACAATTTGCTTTTGTGTTGAGCTGTGTGGTTGGTTATAGTTGATTGAGTTGACTCTGAACTCCGACACAGTTAGCTTTTATCCCACTGTGCTTAATTTTCTAGCTTACCCATTGGCTTGAGCTTCACTTGAATAAATAAAATGCAGTGTTTTGCTGACATCCTGGACTAGGTAACGATCTACCAAATCAAAACATTTTGAAGCACATATTCAAGATAGAGACTGACAGTGTTATCTCTGTAAGTCTGGATTATGATAAAAAGACAATTTGAGAAAAGAGGACCTTTTCCAATGACAGATGCAAGATATGAAGTCAACATAGCTACAGACTTGCTTCGAGTAGAAGGCTAGTGAGCAAATTAGTGAACTGCATTTTTCTCATTAATTACTGCTATAAAGTTGAAATGTTGGCTTACTCAGTACATTCTTTTAGCCAATGTTTCACTTAAGCAGTTCTATGTGTCTTCTCTGCTTGCTAGTTTGGCTGTGGACCTCCCTCACACTGGGTGCTGTAAACAATGTGATATAAGCAGGCTTTTATGGCAGGTCATCATGTCAAGAGAAAACATGCGTAGAAAAACTCATGAATAAGTAAATTTAGCAAAGATCTTTGATATATGGATGCGTGATTGCCATAGAAGTTACAGTAATAGATATGAGAAAAGTTGCAAAAAATTATATGGCGAGCTTTAATTTGTAGGAAGACACTGTTGCTGTTGATGTTTATTATATGTTCTGGAGTTCCGCAAACGATGTCTTTGATTTTATCTGCACCTATAAAAATGCTTGCCACAGGTTTGTGACCTGTTTATTATCTTTGCATAACAAAAAAAATTTGTGCAAGATTATCTTGTTTGCAGGAGTCGGGAGGTAGTACTCAATGGACTGTCTTGTTATTGTTTGAAGATTTGTCTTGTAACAGTTTATGAGCAGAGGAACTAGACAGAGATCATCATGACTTTTGTTTTGTCTCTTGTATGTCCTTTGCCAGATTTTGTTACTCTCCCTTTGCTGTTCTTGTGTTTGCACTTAAAGGAACAAGAGTATTCTATATACCATGTTTTAGCTGTTGCATACCCTGAGAATAGTTTATAAAGTTCTCTTCAGATCTAGCTGTGGAACTTGCCCTTGCCTTGACCTTCTAATATGAGGCAAAGTTTTATGCTTGGATCTTGAAGGTAGTGAAATATGACATCTTCTCATGATTCTTGGTCAAGATTTATTTGATCCTTTTCTCCTGGGAGGTCTTTCAAGGGCTTCACTGTTATGTTGATTTGGCATTTTGTCGACTGGTGTATTTGATCACTAGACGAGAATCAAATTCTGTGATACAATTAACTATATGTTAAACACATTAAATGCACTTTTATTTTATTTTAATTTAATTTTTGCTTCTGCTACTTTATTTTCATTATCTCTTGTTTTCTGTCAACCTTCTTCATGCTCTCGAGCATGCATTGCAATTGCATTGGCTTGGTTTCAACTGTCCATTCCTATCCTAAGTGTAATTTATTGCTATTTACTTGTAAACCGGACTTTGCATGAAATCTTGCACCAAATTGCATACTGTGTTCCTATGTGCAATGTGAAGTTGTTTCAATTGGTTTTTTTAAAGATAGAATGTCATCATGAGCCAATGATCACGGCATTCTTCTAGGAGAGACTTGCAATCGACAAACTCCAGAAATCAGAATTGAACCATAAATTGAGAGTGAGATAATGGTCTTCAGATGCTGATTATCAAATACCAGCGCATCACGTTCACATTGGCTTAAATGGGGTTCAGGGACCCTTCTCGTTATCATCCTTATTGTATTGGTCTAGAAGTTGTGATCTTGATAATATTTTATGGGATGAATTTATTAGTTGGTCAAGTCATTTCCAATAGGTTGGTGCTTTGGTTCTAAAATCGGGGAAGTCCAACGCCTCAACATGAAGAGTAATCTGAATAATTGTTTTAATGCGAGGAAATACAAAACTTTATGCTGGCCACAAGCACTAAATGTGATTCACTGATCTGACAAGTATCTTCATGTCATTGAAATTTTTTCATTTGATATACCTTTTCTACTACAGTTGCTGACTTCTGATATATGGGGACTTGGACAAGTTCATACCACCTGTTTGAGTGAATTATGAACTTCTGAATTGTACTGCTGATGTACCCTTGCTAAAATCAGCTATTTATTGTATGACTCTTCTGCAAACAACCTATGATTCATTCTCAATGGTCATAGACCTAAGGTTGTAAAGGATCAGGATCCTACTTAGGATTAATGGGATACCTGAAGGATTTGATCATAAAATTGGATTGAGGATTGTAATGTCTAAAATTTGAACAACACAAAAATTTTGAATAGCAGTACAGAATTTACTAATTATGAAAATTGTGTTACATCGGAACTTAAATAGGTGTGCTATAAAGCTCATGCCATCTTTAAACTAGATTTACAGGAAAAGTCAATGTTTCTATAACCTGAACATCTAATTAGGGAGATTGCAATGTTAGGATTTATTGAAATTGGATTGGTCAGATATATAAGATAGTATCAGTCTGTGATTTTTGTTCACTTAGGATCGAGACCATATAAAGATCCCAACGTATTAATATCCTGTTAAGACCCAGATTGTTTCTTAAGTTTTGAATGCTAGGATCTTACAAATCATGGTTAAACCAATTGCCAGATTTTATTAGATCCATTTTCATCCTTCACTTAGGGCCCTGAAGTGTTTTTGCCTTGACAAAGCACATTGGATTGCCATATATAACATGTAAATACTAGTATAGGAAACATTTTGAAAGCACGGTCGGTTGTCTGTGGTGACAATGAAGTACCAAATAAGAGTTGCAGATTCTTTCCGCCAATTAGGCCAATATCTCTCTGCATGATCATAGATCAGCTAAAAGATCATTGTGTCCATTCATTCTGTTTAGTATAAAATTGATTCTGCTTTCAGTTTCACTCCTGACTAATGGCCTTGACCAAATGGTACTTTGATGAGTTGCATATTTGGTAATGGAAACTTTTGAAATTTTCCTTTTCATTCCTTTCTAGATATTCCCTATTTCCTTTTCCGGCTCCATTATTTATGTCAAGACTGATTTCACTCATTGGCATGACTGATCGTCTTTTTTATTGTCCTTTTTCAGAGCGGACATACACAGCACCACAAAAATGGATGAGGGGAAAGGGACGCATAACTATTCAATTTGGTTGCTGTTACAATTATGCAACGGCAAGTTTCTAAGGAAATAGATAAACGATTTACTTTCTTTCAAAGAAATGTCTAGTGTAGCTATGTGATTGATTGGTCTCATGATTGATTAATACGGAAAGGCCTAATTATCTGATATTTACTCATTGCAGGATAGAAATGGAAATCCACCGGGAATTCTTCAGAATGAAATGGTTGATCCATTGCCTCACCTCTTTAAGGTTATTATAAGAAGATTGATTAGGTGGCACGTATTACCTCCAACATGCATACCTGATAGTTGCATCGTCAATATTTATGAAGAAGGGGACTGCATACCTCCACACATAGACAACCACGATTTTGTTCGGCCATTCTGCACTGTATCATTTCTTAGCGAGTGTGACATTGTTTTTGGATCAAAGCTGAAGGTAATTGCTGCTGGTGATTTTGATGGGCCTTATAAGGTTCCTCTTCCAGTAGGGTAAGTATAAAGAGCCTTATCTGTTCTATGCGATTGCAGTTACATTCTAAATTATATGCTCCACGCTACCTGCCAAGCAGTTTGTTTAGAGTATTTTTTGTTGTTCTCTGGAATCTTAAAATCTATCTTGTCCTCCAGATCTGTTCTTGTTCTAAATGGAAATGGGGCTGATGTGGCAAAGCATTGTGTTCCTGCAGTCCCTACAAGGAGGTATAAGGATTCTGTTTTTATCTGCTTGTGATTTCTTGGCTTGATTGTTTTAGCCCTTTTATTTCTTCTTTCCAGGATATCCATCACATTTAGGAGAATGGATGAATCTAAAAGGCCCAAAGATTATGTTCCAGAACCTGATTTGCAGGGAATTCAGCCATTGCAGTATGAAGCGGAAAGATCTAAGAGGTCAAATTCGTATGGAACAGACCGACATTCAAGAAGGTATCTTCCTAGAAGAGAGGCTTACAATGGTTCAAGGGGATACACAGAGAGAAATGATCCACGTTCAGAGCCTCACTATTCACTTCAAATTCATCGAGGGCCTTCGAGTAGACGAAGGGTCAGGGTAAATGTGGACAGCTAGTGGCTGCATCTTTGTTAATGCCCTGTTGATTGCCAATTGAGTTAATACAGTTCAAGAGGAATGATCCACTTGGACCATCATCATTTATATTTATACCTCCGGATCTGGTTGACGTGTGGTTGTTTTGTGGCCTTTCTACCTGGTAAAGTCGCTTTTAAGTTCCCATTTTCAGTATCTGAGGATCTAATGAACACCATCATGTCTCTTTTGCTGTGGTGGTACATAACTTGGAGATTCTTTAGATGGAGATCAAAATGCGGCAAAACATCTGGTTATAAATACATTTGTATATCAGATTGAGTGTGCACATATGTGAGCTGGAATTTTCTGCAAGTCATGGACGGCCTGGGTCGACATCAGTATGTATCAGAGTTAGGGGAGCTTTTTCAACTCGGTACAGCATTTAGCTTGCTATAGGGTTGCATAAGATTCGTGGAAGCTATGTATTCATTGTAAACGTGTAAAGATTTGGTTAAGGATTGTAGGGGCTATGATATGATTTTATTTTGAAGTTTTTCCTGCCTTTTTTGTCATATAAGGGAGTGTTTAGTGATGGGTGTATTTGATCGGCCGTACTTTGTCTGATGGGTCTCATACCAAACAGAGAGTTGATATGTGAACTTGTGTTCTGCTCCTGATGCTCTGTTAAGGTTGTGCATTGTGACATGGAGAAACGTGGCTTGATGAACTTAATGGAAGCATAGCTCTAACTTTAGTCTTTACATTTAATTTGACGGCAATGATGTTTGGATTTGGGACTGATCTAAGAAACTGCTGCGAGAAAGACCCGATGTGACAATTTTACCAGATACATGCTAGCCGTTAAAAGATTGTCGCTATAACAAATCTTTTGGATATTATTGGAGGCTAGAGATCGGACCCTGCTTTCATGTAGCACGTATCCTTGTTAGCCTTATCCCGGCGTTGGACAGCATGTTGAGGTGTGGATATTGCCTGATGGTTATCTTGGGTTTCAAACTCCTGAAGATTTGCTTTTGTATAATTTATCCAGATTATTTGTGGATATAACTGCACTATTACTAGCATCTATTGTTTGGGTGCTTTTTTTTTATTGCGCAACTGTGTTGTTCGACCTGAACTGGATGAAAGGGGTGAAATAGAAAAAAAAATGGGTTATCTTGTATTATTGCTTATACTTGCAGTATGGTCCTGGCACACTGTTAAATGAGTAATGAATTTCACCTCCGATTCGTAGCATATACCAAACTAGAGAGGGGAAAAGAAGGGAATTAGGGTATATCATATGATTGAGCTGTTTCTCTTAGTTTATCTTCCAAATTTCAACTTTACATACGACCGACTTCCTCTCCCTTAGATTATAGTATCTTCAAGTTCCTTTCCGAAAGGCTGCTCATTCAGGTCCACTTTAATCTCTGCAATTCGTGATCAAACGATCCCCAGTTAAGACATCACGAGCAGAGTACATGTGCCTCCACAGCCGATCTTGCTCTGCAGTTGATTCTTGACAGAGACAGACATGCTTTAACGAGTGTCGAAACATGCTGACCCACTCGTAGAGTTTCTCACATCCACATCCGCTTAAGAAACAAGCTCTTCTTTCCTGTGGTCCCCTTTGACACTTAGTCAATAAGGTGCATTCAATGGGGTTTGGCACAGAGGTTTTAAGAACCTAGTGAAAAGAGTTTTTGCTTGCCGCTGGCTGGTTGTGGGTGTGGGCCAGACAAAGTACGTTCACATATCCTTTCCTCTCCTCTAATATTAAACCTAGCCGATGCTAAAGCCACAGTGCCAAGACAAGATGGTCCACATACTAGGAAATCACCCCCCTCTCCTAAGCAAGTACAATGTGAAGTGAAGAGAAAACACTTCCCATGAAAAAGTGATTCTTCCATAGCTTCAGAATCTTCAAAAGAGGGTTTGGTACGTGGGAGTGTGTCCATTTCGAGTAAGTTCTCTCTCTCTCTCTGCCCACTTTATAATGATGAAAAATCTGCATTGATTGGGGCATTGAAATCATGTACACTACATATGCATCAGAGAAGTCTTTCAAGACCTATATCAAAAGAAGGGGGAAAAGGTGGTGGCCCCCCTGGTCTTTGCTTCCTAGAGTGAGCAAAAGGGAGCGAAGAGGCTAAAAAGGCAAAACCCAGAAATCTTCAGTAGCAGTCTAGAGAGAGAGAGAGAGGAGAGGGAGGGAGATATGGAATGATTCTTGATGTGTCCATGGAGATATGGAGAAAAAAATAGCTTCAAGAAGATGATTACGGGAAAGAAAAGATGGTGGTGGTGGGGTCTGCACGCTAGCCCTTTCTTCCTCTCCCTCCCTCCCTCCCTCTCTCTCTCTCTCTCTCTCTCTCTCTCTCACAGAGAATGACAGACATAGCTTCACACTGGCAAATCAGAGAGTGATCAAAGATGAAATAGGACTAGGGTTGATGGAACCAGAGACATATCATTCCTGATTCTATGGATGAAAATTCTAGTGGCACATACAGAAATAAATCCTCATGAGCAGCTTATTTTTTACCCTAGTTATGTAGACCAATGACACTCAAATGAATTTTTACCTCGTTGTTAAGGGACTTAATGAAAGATCACGTCACGTCAATTTTTCATAAGGATTGGATACACATTGTCGAACAGGTGGATGTTTCTAAAAAGGATTGTGATAACAATTAATCCATTTATGATGGCTGTGATTAGTAATAACCGCAATTGATCCGATGGAATCGTGAAAGAATATGCACAAATAATCCCTCATTAGTCTCAGAGAGAGAGAGAGAGAGAGAGAGAGAGAGTGCGTGGGTAAATGCATGATAAGGAAAGGCAAATCTCATGATGGCAGTGTCAAGATCAACCAAAGAACGCAATCTGCAAAAGTGTTTCTTGGCGAGGGAGAGAGGAGCAGTCAGAATTGTCGAAAAATGGAATTTAGACTGCTGCAGGTTGAAATCAAGGAAGAGACTGAAAATTCTATGGGCCCGAAACCCAACACAGAAGGGGATTAAACCCTTTTCTCTTTCCCGGACGACCTCATGATACTTGAAGACAATATAAGAAAAAATAATGTTCCTTAGCTTTTTAGACCCAGACTCGTAGGAGCAGTGTCTTATTTGCACCATTGATTGATGAATCCATTGCTTCACTCGCCTCGTTCGAATTTATTTAAACTAAGATGTGAATATCTCCTGGAAACAAGACGCCAAGTACCGTTTTTCATCTTGCCCTTATGAACAGTGAGCACAAGGAGTGATGGAAATGAGCAACACCCTGTGGAAGTCCGGCACAACCTTCGCAAAGAAAAGTGAAATTCATGTGGCGCAAGGTCATCTAATAGCAGCCTCCTGTCATAGACCAAGAAGAGTTTGCATCTACTCCGCACTGGAGACGTAACGCATCTTGTCTTGCTTTCTATCATACGTCTGTTCCAGATGCAAATGGATGTGTTCTTGCAGGCCTTAGACCACTGCTAAATGACTCGCAAGACTTACTTCAGATGAACAACTTTTTACATGGAAAAAACCATGTAGGCCGTACATGTACATGTGCTGTAAAGAAGGATTGTTTGCACCGTCAAGTATATTACCTAGGACAATATGATACAAGCACCGCCTTTCATATTTCTTTTATAAATAATTTATTTTCTGTTATTGATAGTTTTTCCTTTCGTTCTCTGGCCTATCTTGTCACCGGTACCTGACAGAGAAATGGTTACTCCAACCGCAAGTTCTTGACAAAGAGAAGGGAAGGGAGGCAAGTTGCATGTCCTCGGAACGTTTAGTTGGTGCGACTTGATTTGGCTCGTTGCCTCTTTTTAATAATAAACCCAGCATTGTCTTTTTGAACCGCATAACTTACTAACGCACCGAGGATCAAAACACTTGACGCAGGCATCCAACATATGGTTTTTGGCTAGAGAATTGGGTTGCTGATTAAGCTATTTGGGTCCCCACGTTTTCCAAAATGGTATATGTAAGCGATTCCAACGATCCATTTGCATCTTAATATCCGAGGACAGCTTAAAGTGGCCACGGATTTGCTTCATTTTCATCAGCATTCACGGATGAAATATGAACCTGGCCTTTCCTAAAGAAGAGCGGGCTGACAACAAGATTTGAAGGAAAACTCCTTAGTGTTCAGAACCTTCTGATCATCACTACATATCGGAGAGATCATGCAGAAGAAGGTTCACAGAGCTTATATTGTAACATATCCATGCTGAAGTACCAAGATTTTTATCAGAAACATTCCTGGTAGGGACGAAATATTTCCACAACAGGGACTATTCCATCAACTATGTGATAAAGTGGATGGTATGGCTTGGTAGAATTAACTTCCATGCAGGGGATGGAAATGCAAGATATGGACACCCTATCTTCCATGTGCTTTTGGGTTTTAGTAATTGCACAACTCTTCCATTTGGAAAAGAGAGGAAGACAATTATATTTTCTATTATTTCCAACGCAACAATATATAAGATTTAAATTCATAGTCAAATTAGTACAAAAACGCAAAACTATTGGCAACATGGCAATCCAACGGAAACTTATAATGGTCCTCTATTGCTCGAAAAACATCATTATGCTAGAGTCTCAAATCATGCGATTTTAGTGGGGCTATTTGATTATTTTGCTATTACTTTTCCGTTTTCCTTGCAAATAATTTGTATGTTTTGAAACTAGATTGATGATTCTGTGTCCGCTTAGTACCCATATACACACTACCGAAATTGAATGGTGAAGTTCCTTTAGAGAGATGGAGGTCTAACTAAAGAAAGGTGAAGAGAGGTGAATAACATAAAACCCTAGCGAGTAACGGAAGATCATTTTGCAGGAATGACCAACCAAGTAAAAGAGCTATAGGCACAATCTCCTCATCTTTGCTCCAAAAGTCCCCAATTTACAGTTCTGCCCTTGAGGAGAGTGGGGCCATAGTATAGCGTAAGTACAAGAATATCTTTCTGGTTTCTGGCTCTTTTTGGTACCGTGGTGAAAAAATAAGGGACGAACGATCACCACGACGTGTGAATTTGATCTGATCCCATTTGCAAGAAAGAACCTTTCACAAACTCTATAAAGCTCTCTCTCTCTCTCTCTCTCTAAGGAGAGAAAACCCACCAAATCATTGCAAAGTGGCCATTCATTCATTCATTCAGCCAAAAGACCCTCTTGTTCATCCTTCTCTTCCTTACCCCCCATATTTATCCCTTTCCATACCTAAAGTCTCTCTCTTTCTCTCTGATCTGTTTGTGTGTCTGTGACTGTGAAAGGACTTGAGTGACTGGGGGACGACTGAGATATATACCTCGTCACGCCTTTCGATCCAAGTAATCCCCCCCCGATACCCTCCCTTTCTATCCCCTCTTTTGTCCCTTCCCTTTCATGAAAATCTCTCTCTCTGAGATCTCTGTCAACTTCAGTCCTTCTCTCCCAGATATCTCTCTGATATCCTCTGTCTCTTCTCTCTCCATGTGCTTGCTTCGCTCTCCATTATAAGTTATAACCCACCCCATCTCCCCACTCTCTTCATGTACTCCCTCACCTACCCACCACACATCCTCCCTCCCTCTCTCTCCCCCTCCTCTTTCTCTCATGGAACCCCAACAACAGCAGCAGCAACAGCATCAAAACCAAGAGGACATGAACTGCAGCAACAACAACGGTGGGAAAGGTGGAGGCACGAGCAGTAGCAGCAGTTACGCTTGCAGGCAAAGCAGTACGAGGTGGACGCCGACGACGGACCAGATAAGGATCCTCAAGGACCTCTACTACAACTACGGCGTGCGGTCCCCCACCGCCGACCAGATCCAGAGGATCTCCGCCCGCCTCCGCCAGTACGGCAAGATCGAGGGCAAGAACGTGTTCTACTGGTTCCAGAACCACAAGGCCCGCGAGCGCCAGAAGAAGCGCTTCTTCTCCCCCGACCCAAATTCTAACATCAATGGCACTGCCGCTCCTCCACCTACGGCCTCCGCGGTCAACCCCCAGACGAGAGGCGGAGGGCGCGGAAGTGGCGGTTGGAGCGGTAAACTACCTCCTCCTGAAGAGCCCTTTGTGCTCCACAACAAGTTCTCTAACCTCACTCCTCCTGGTACGCGTGTACCTTTCCTCATCACTGATCCCCACTCTTTCATTTTCTTAGATTAAAGTTCGGTCTTTTATGGAGACTTTGTAATTTATGAGTATTCACGTAGTGGGTATGCAACTATGCATGGCTCTTTCTGTTTTGGTGTCCTACTATTTCTTGTACTGGTGCGGCTTGTGGCGCGCTACTTATTGTTGTCATGATGCCGATGATTTGTTTTGCTGGATCTTTGTCGTTCTATCAGTCCTGTAATTCATTTTTCCACTTTCACATCGTTAATGGGTTCTGAACTTTGAATGCTTTCTCAGGGCTTTGTTCTTCTTCAGCTGCTGCTGCTGGTGTAATGGCTGTTGGGCAGATGGGTGGCTACGGATACGGTTCTGTGACAATGGAGAAGAACTTTAGGGTAAGTAAAGAAGCGTTGTTTAATTGGTATGGAGCGATATTTATTCTTATGGAAGGTATAAATCAAACCTATCTTTGCATGAAGTAGAATCTACACACAAGTTGTTGATTAGTCCTTAAAACTCCTTATGGCCTATGCCAAGATAAAGTGTGATTGAACTTGTTTAAATCACCTTGTTTCGTTACTCGACAGAGAACTTTTAGGAGAATTAGAATTGTAGAACAGATATTATAATTCAGAAATGATTAGTGTTCATGTTCCCTCCAATTTGATTTCCAAGTAAGAATCGATGTGCTAATAGTAGACAGTGTCTGAGCAATGCCAACTTTCTCATTTCTTCTTCCCCATTCCAAGCAGGATTGCTCTATATCAGCCGGCAGCGGGGGAGGATACCTCGGCCCAAACCTTGGTTGGATCGCGGTGGAGCCATACGCTTCGCCACCATGTGCTGCTCTCTTAGAAAGGAAGAGCCACCCTTTCCTCGAAAACGAACAGGAGGAAGAAGAGGAAGAAGGAGGAGGAGGAGGAGGAGGAGACGAAGAAGATGAAGAAGCTCCGGAGATTGAAACCCTACCGCTGTTCCCGATGCACGGTGACGACCACTTGAACATCGACGATGCCTTGCGCAACATCAAGCCAAACTCGGATCATTACCATCATCACATCCGCCGCCATGGCCACTGGTACGACGACGTCGTCATGAGCACTTCTCGCACTTCCCTCGAGCTTAGCCTCAACTCCTACACCGGCCGATCGCCCGGCCCCATTTAAACAAACCGGACAAAAGAAAAAAAAGAAGGGAAAACTGTGGATTCTCTTTCCTTTTTCTTGTGATTTTCATAACCCTAATGCTTATGTTATAGCTATAGATGTAGCTGCTGGTATATGAAACGTGATCATTCACCACCTAGGTTAATTATAACTATTGCTGCGCCGCTCATCCTCCTCCTCTTCTTCTTCTTCTTATCAGATGTAGCTGCTGTTATCTGAAACGTGATCATTCGCTACCTAGGTTAATTATAACTATTGCTCCGCCGCTCTTCTGCTTCTTCTTCTCCCTCTCTCCTTTGTTTCTGGTTGAAAAGGCTTGTCGGCTCGACACTTGTCACGAAAAGAACTTAATGGTAGTGATTATGTTGCTTTTAGTGCTGCCCTTTTTCGGTCGGACGCTCCATAATCATCGGATTAGCACAGAATCTAATAATGGCAACGTTAACACACGAGAGAGTTCGTATGTGTCGGAAAACGAGAGCTAATGACCTAATACCTACAGCTAGTTTGTCAATTTTCCTTTACAAACTTAGCTCCAAAGCAAAAAGTTGATTTAAATAATACTAATAATAAAGTAAGGAACGAATTTGATCGTCTCCAAATGACACACATTCAGTGAATAAGTTAGAAAAGTGCCGCGAAATGTGACTATATACTTTGATAAACCCTTGTAAAGTTGGGTTTAAACGTGACCGTATGCTTTTGACAAGAGTCGAATGGCTGATTACTTGATAATTATCCCGATGTAATGGAAATTAGTTTGTACTTTATATGGAGTCACACTAATTGTGGATGTCATTTCTTTTTTATCTTGTGAAATTATTAACATTAGTACAAGCTGATATATGTAGTTTAGCTCACTGAGTTCTGCTTTCAATTATTTTCCAAAATGTTATAGACTGATCTTCCTTTTTTGGATTAATTTGGTTTGCTAAGTTCCCTAGAAACGAAGTCATTACGTTGCGAACCATCATGAAGGAAAGCGCAGCAATTTGGCCTTTATACAGTATGAAATATATCATCATCGATGGAATCTGATTTTATACCCCAAAAGACTTGTCTTGTTTGGTAGGGTATTACTCGCTCCTTATACTCTAATTTTTCTTAGGTAGGTATGAGTGCCGTGAGAAAATTCCAAATCAAACGTGGCCTGTTGATTTGTTTAACCGGTTTCGTTGGAAAAATTAAAATCGGAAAATCCCAGTAAGGGAGATTCCTTACAAAAGAAGAAAACCAACGGAATGAAACATGTAATTTTAAAGCATATTAAATACCCAAACATAGATGCCCACAATTAGAAAGGTATTATCACTCGCAGAACTAGTTTGTTGATTTCATTAGAAAGATCTAATAAACTTTAAAGATTTAAAGCACACTTCAAATGTTGACTTTGAGACTAATGACAAAATCGTTGTGCGCTCAATTGGCTCCCCATTCATGTCCCTCAAGTCAAGTTGCTGTAGAATGACTCTCCGGTGATTGAAATCCAAGAACGGTGATGTCGAGAATGCATAATAACAGATGAGATACAGAAAAGATCAAAGTATGAATAATGAATGAATTAGCAAAGGAAAAACTTACCCCTTTGATTCGAATCTCATAAATGAAGATGTGCAAGAAACCTAAAAAAATTATAAACAAGGCTAAAGTTTAGGGAAAAAAATCAAAGTGTATTCCATATGCGTTAACCGATTACCAATCCTAAAATAATGAAATTTATACTAGATATCCACTTTTCTACCTTTTTTTCAGTTCTTAATCTTTTTTTTTTTTTTGGAGCAATATCCACCATTTTTTTTAGTTTTTTGACTGTAGAACAATATCCAATATTTACTTACCCAAAAAAAAAATCCAATATTTGAAAATTTGCAGCTGAACCCTTCATACATTACCTATATTTTTGTTCTATTAGATTTGTCTTTTAAATAATCCCTCTATTTTTATAATCTAGTTCCCAACAATAAACCCATTCTTTTCACTTTATAGTTTACCGGTTGCTCATCTAACATTATCTAAGAGTTGCGGTCAGAAGTTCACAGTTTCAATTTGAGCATAACAAGAAAAATATTGAGCAAAACAATGCTGTTATGCTAGCTGCTCCCTTGTTCTTATTCTTATTTCGTCAATTCCTTTCATTAAGGGAAATTCTTAACATAAATCCGTGGCAGAATATTAACGAGTATCTTGAGAACACTTACTATTATATTTTATAATCTAGGGTATTAGCAATTTAACACGAAGGCCAAGCTACTAATTATTGAGTCTATGGAACACCTTACGAGCCCCATAAGCCAAATAAGTCATAACTTCAAAAGTCAAGTGCTTTAAAACGTAAAATAATCTAGTTTTTCAATCACAAATTGCACATAACAATAGAAGTCAGTGCCTTAAAATTGTGTAATTTCCTTGATTAGGTACTTACGAAACGCTCCAGCTAAGGCATAACTTGGTTACCCTATTTAAAAGTACTAAAAATTGAGTAATTACGGACTCTTCCAACTTAACCTGCATTCTCCTAATGTACGTACCTATTTATGTGATAGACTTGATCAATTTCTCCTAAATTTTAAAGTTTGATTGCACTTTTAAAATCAATTTGAGATTTTCCAATGCACTTATCTTTTTAAAAAAATGAGTAATTCCAGACTCCTCCAACTTAAGCTGCATTCTCCTAATATAAATAGCCATTTATGTGATGTACCTGATCAAATAATCGGGGCAGTGTGCCTCGTTCTTGAATGCAAAACAAGGTTAATCGGACTTGCCACTTGTGGGCAGGTTTAGACTGGGACAAGACAATTGTGAACAATATTGTACGTGTCCAAACTCATCGTGCGGCATATGCACGTGCGAAATCATTCACGTGCCTATGTGGATGGACCACAAATTCATTGCACATTTCGAACCATATGCTTCTCTCCATTTACAAAAGTAATGCATCGCAATGTCTTAAAAAAGGACACCCATCTAAGCCCATGGAGTGCTGAACTTGCCTTGCCCTTCGCATCGTTTTCACCGTCCCGCGTTGGTCCAAATTCTAAGTGCTGAACCTCAAAACGCTTCCGCAATCTTTCACATGGAAAGATTCGTCCCACGCGTGCTCGAACAGAGATCGTTTGCCCGACACGTTTTGGGCTCTTGAAGAATTGAGACACATGGGAACGGCACGAGACATTGGCGAGCGAAGCCAGAGATGCGAACAGACATTCAACAAACACTGAAAGTCTCGCTTCGTCTTCTTCTTCTCGTTCTTTCCATTTTCCTTCGTTCTTTACTTTTCTTCTCTCTGTAGGGAAAGAAAGGAGGAGGAGAAGGAACCAGTTTCTCTCGGTCGTGAAGGTCGACGTCAGCAAGATTTTGCAAGGGATGCTTGCCTTCAATTAGCTTGGACGGTTTTTCGATTGCTGATCGCACACCCACGACGACCCTCATTGTCTTTTTACAGAGAGAGAGAGAGAGAGAGAGAGAGGGGTAGGTTTGGTGGATCCAAGAAGATCTGGGATGACTTTTGGGGGATTCAAGGACGTAATGACCCTTTGGAGTAACAAGATGAGGCAAGACATTGCATCATCGTCTTTGCCTTGTTTCGTGAAAGGTTCTTGCCATGCTATCAACTGCAAACTCCTCCCCATCTCCTCAATTTTGCCCTTTTCTTCTCTAGGGAAGATACTTAAAATGCCATGTGTGTTGTACATTAGTGTTTAACGAGATATATCATCCAGTTGTATCTCTATGATCCTCTGGCAAAATCGTATCTAGTTATAGGGACTAATTTACTCTTTGTTTCCAAGAAAACCGATTTTTTTCTCTATTGTGATAGGTTTTCGAAAGAACTGGTGTAGATAAAGCTGATGGTAAAAAAAAGTTAATGGTTACATGATTTTCCCCAAACAAGTTGGTAACTAGAGACACTTTCATGAAATTACACTATCTTATTTTGAAAATTTACCTAAGGATCGACTCCTTTTTTCTACTTTTTTTCTACTTTTATTTGTCTTTTCATACCAACCCCTTATATATAGCAACTCTTGAATGAATTTACCAATCATTATGTGAGTGATTTAACGAATTTTTCAAATTAAACCAATTAGATTTGAGTTAATACTGTTCATTTAAATTTCTTATCAATATTAGCTAGGTCTTTTAAATTTACCCTTTTTTTCTATTGAATTATCAACTGTTAAATTTTTTTTTACCAATTCATTGTACTTATTGACTATTTGTAGAAATCACAAACATAAACCGGAGTGATTACCAAGTTTTATCAGACAAACTTTATATTGCCGATTTTCATTGGAGTTAATCATTGACATTGATTTGATTTTTTTTTTTAAATTACCAGCTTCTCTTATATATAACAAACAAATTTATTTTATCCTTCACGAACTTTTATTTACCTTTCTTATTAGCGTCTTAAGTTGACAACTATAGTATGAGATTATCAACCATTATTTGAGTTCACCGTCACTTTTGTCCAATTAAATTTGGGTTAACAAGAAATGTTACCAACATTTATTTGTTTTCCAATTTACCAACTTTCAATTGTATTATCACTTTTATCGCATTATTTCCCAACTATTAAATTTACCAAATCTTTTTAGAATCACCAATCTTAATTAGAGTGACTACCAACTTTTCTTTGGTTAAGTTACCATTAAAGGTAAGCAATTCTAAGTTCCGTAAAGATTTCACATGGAATCTACCCATTGGAATATGTCATCATATTTTGGAACCTGGAACTTACCTTACATATTCTAGAATCTAGAACCACCTTGTCACAAGTTTTAAGGTTTACTTAGGTTCCACTTATATTATTAATTAAATAATTGTAGTGAATTAAAACTTTTAATGATCACTACTTATTACTACAATGCACTGACAATAAAGACACGGAAAATATGAACATTAATAAAGTAAAAGTTTCGGTCATAAAATGAAAATTCAGACTAGTGCTTCTAAATTATATACTTATCATCGAATGGTATAGAATATTGTAAGATTGCGCGAAGACATGAACCAAGAAAAACATTGAAACTTGTTCCAAGTTCTAGGTTACAAGTTCCGGGTTCTTCGCACTAAAAACTTCTAATCTACCTATTAAAATAGATTCCTCATTTTTTAGGAACCTAAAACCCACCTTGCATACCTTGAAGCTTGAAATCTATAGGTTTCCATCGGTCCGTTTCTCAAGTTCCTAGTTCCACTTTGAAACCATGCTCACATCTAGTTACTCTCTGGCGTTACCAATTCCCATTTGAATTGTTTAGCGATGGTTACTTCTTTTTCTTCTTCTTCTTCTTCTTCTTTTTAATATCAACTTCCCTTATCTCTAATAAAAACGCTTATCATACTATTCACCAATGTTTGTTTATCTTTCTCATAGATGACATAAATTTACTGGCTATGTCATAAAATTATAACTTTCCTTTGTGTAATTTACAAAAATTTATCTGATTACATATCGATCTATTCCAAGTCATCAATTCTCATTTGAGTTGGTTATAAACATTTATTTGTGATTCTTGAAATTTACTTACTTTTTGTTCAGTTATTGCATATATTTGTCTCGCTTACTAACTTTATAAATATACTATTTATCTATTTATTTTTTTTACACAGATTACCCAGCTCGAAGGTGGGGATTTTCTGGGATATTCTAGTCTTATCTTTTTTGTCAGGTCGTAAGTTTCAAAAAGAAACGGCGCGCAAATGATTAATCTGAGAGATAAAGTAGGGATGTGATGAAAACCAAGAGGATGTCCTGGGAGAGTATCTTTTGCTTGTTTATAATCTCGAAGCCAGAAAGAAGGGAATGCAACATCAGCATCTTTTCCTTTCTGACCTCTGAATTTCCTGATGTCCTGCGCATCTTGGCCCTATAACTAAAAGGGACCCCCCAAGAGAAAATAGACTATAAAAAATGGATAGAGAGAGACGAAGGAAATAGAGTCGCGCGGAGCAATTTGCTACTGTAAATTTGGGACCAAGATACATAGAGGCGATAAGCCGATCGTACAAATGATCACGACATCCTCTAATGACTCTATCATATGATCAAACGACCGTGCGAAGGGTTAGCCGACACAGAAATTGTACAGTGAAAAGTGCAGCAATACATTCCTCTATATGCCATGGAGCAAGCACAGCATCGCCCTTGTTGATAGATTTTCGACGCGGGCTTTTCGATAATACCTTGGCTGGTGGGGACAGCATATTCCCGAAATCACGGCCAGAATCCGGATTCGAGACAAGCCCTCCTACTATGGGATCAATATCCCAGATGGGTCAACGAATTTACGATCTGGTTTTTCACCATCCTGCACCGATTTCTCAAGTTTCGACTCGATCTTCTAGAACAGCCTAGTCAAAGTGGGCTTTTTTAGCATCTTACGGGCTCGAGCACGGGCCGGCTGGCGTTGGTAGAGGAGCAAATGGGGGTGGGGGTGGGGTTGGGTGGGGGTTGCGGGTGGTGAACCGGTAGGTGAGCCGGCACGTGATCCGAAGACGTTTTGATATTTCGTGCGCGTGTCCTGGTATCTGGTGCTGGGCTCCCTTGTTTCTTTCGGTGAAAACCTCCTGAAAGCGACCGTTCTCCGTCCTCCGTCCTCCGTCCTCGCTCGCTCGCTCGCTCGCTCTCCACGTAATCCCCATTTTTCAATCGATTTCTTCTTCTGCGCTGTGTTTGTCCTTTCCGCCCTGCACAGCCCGCCGTTTCGCGCCCCATGTATTTTAGCGAGTTTGGTGCGTGACCTACCACTTAATAGATGATCAATGGCCGAACAACAAAAAAAAATCTTAAATCTTTTGATAATTTATCAATAAAGTCTATTCAACTAATTTTTGCTAATGACATGATATTGATCATCATACGTAATATAACCTGTGAATAATTTTTTTAATTTTTTTAAAATTATTATTATTATTATTATTATTTATTCTTTTCTTTTCCTTTGTCTTTTCTTTGTTTCTTCAATTGTTGATCGGCGAGTTCATCAGCCAACCCTTGCTGGCCATAGGCAAGATCAAGGCACAACCCATGCCTAGGAGGAGGCTATGACCCATGCCTATACCAATGGCCAACTAGAGTTGTAAAAATAAAGACAATAAAAAATTTGTAAAATTTATCTGTCTCAGTGCTAATCGTGCCATGTAATATGGTTGGTATTTATATCAGCAATTTTGATTTTTAAAAAAAAAATGACTGGATGTACTATCATCAGAAGATTTGGAACTCAATTTGTATCATTAATAGTTTTATGACTCAATTGACACAAGCTTAATAAATTAAAAACTTTTGTATCACTTTTCCTGATGATCGACAGAACTTCTAGAAACAGTCCATATCGGAATGGTATGCAGAGGTAGTAACCCTCCTAAGATGCCATCGAGTTCTTTAAAATCAAGCTGAATAAGATCGGCTGCAAGAAGTCCACCTCGATACGGACGGCACATGACATTTCTCTTGCACGCGTGATCTACAGTCAGGGACTTCCAAAGGTGTTATATAGCAAAGCAAACGGAAAATGACTGATTGGTTCTTCCAGGGATCCGCATATTCGTGTCGATGTCTTCCTCTACCGCCACTGCTCTCTTCCAACATACGGCGGTAAGGTAACTCTTCAACGTCGAAAGTCGACGGCTGGGATCGGACGAAGAATCACAGCCCATTCCCGAATTGTCGGGCTTGGCACTCGTCTGAAGCGAGAGACTAATCTGATATCTATCGAGCTGCCTCGTTAAGGATGCCAAATTCAGCTCATCTTCACTCACGGTTCTTTCGACCCGGAAAGGATCCTTAATCTTTGGTCACATATATGCAGAAGAGAAATGCTATCCTCACTCAGATTAGTACGAAATTAGGGCGGGGCCCGACATGGTAGGTCATTCTCGATTAATAAATCCACGTAATTGGCGATCTTTTGCTGAAATCCTGCGGTTGGTTGGGCTTGAGCTAGAGATGATTGGATGGACGATGTGATGTGGGTCGAGACGATACGATTAGAATATCATTAGATGGCCCGTTTGAAGGGAAGATGAATTGGTGGACCTCGCGTGCGCTCTTTTGCTGCACCGCTCGGACATTCGCTTCCCAGTTCACGTGCTTTGCCTATCCGACTCTCTGTCTCGTGAAGTCAACACGAGACAAATTTCTTAGGATTGTTTTTGGGATTGCTCCGAACTCGGGAAAAGTACCATAAAGAAAGTTACAAATTTATTGTTTTGTATCAATTTAATCATAAAATTTTCTTTTCTACTAATCAAATCTCAAACATTTTGATGATTTAATAATATAGTCCGTCTAATCAATTTTGACTGAAAACCATTGTTATGGATGCCAATAATCCTACGTGATACAGCTGGCACTAATGAGGATAACTATAAGCCAGCAAAGGTTACAAGTGTCCTTGCCTAGGTTCAAGAGAGGGTCGTGACCCTCGCCTAATCTGGGGAAAGGTCGTGAGCCCCTTGCCTATGGCCAACAAGGGTTGTGACGCCCATGCCTAAACTAGGCGAGGGCACCGGTCCTCACTTGTGGCTAGAGATAGTCACCTAGCTACTTTGCTGACCTTGAATTGTAAAAAATAAATAAATAAATAAATAAGAGAAAATAAAATAAAAATAATTAAAATTTTGTGAAATTTATTCATATTAGTGGCGATCGTGTCATATAGAATGGCTACGTCCATATCAGCGGTTTCCAGCCAAAATTGACTAGTGAATTATATTAACAAATCGTCAAAAAGATTTAAAACTCGATATAATTGAAATATTTAAAATTAATTAGGACAATTAAAACTTTTTTTTTTTGTTTATAATTGAATTAGTACAAGTACAATGATTTTTTTCCCCTGCAAACAATATGGTGGATTTTGGGTAGACTGTAGCTTTTGTTATGTGGCCATGCATATTAGAACATCTACTTTATTTTTAATGTGATATATTAAGAATACGGAAGATCCGTTACCCTACCTTAGAGTCCCCAACCCGTCGATAATTTCCAACGAAATACACCACATCCAACACCGCAAAAAATACTGAGCAGACAACCGATTGAGATTCCTTTCCTGAGAAATTGTTCTGACACAGCACACACAGTGGATATCCAAGCAATCACAATGGAGGGCCCATTGAATTAACGGAAAATTATCCAAAAAATCCAAATTAGTAAAATGCATGTAATCAGTGTCCCTCACCTAAGATTGGCAATAAAGGGAAAAAGAAAAGAAGGAGAAGAGAAGAAAGAAAAAAAAAAAAAAAAGAAAAATTCAAAATTTCAAAAAATATTTAAATATTATTAAATATTGTCCGTATTAGCGATGGTTATGCCACGTAGGACGGCTAGCATCATTGTTAGCAATTTCCAATCAAAATTGGGCGGATTAACTTTATTGGCAAAACATGAAAAATATTTAAAATTCAATTGACAAAATAAAAAAGGTGTAGGACTGAATTGACAAAAGTCTAATGGATTTAAAAAAATTTAAATGATTTTTTATAAAATTAGCAATCGCCTCTCATATCACTCTTCATATTACATTAGTAGAAGTCGTCCATAATCACAGTATTGATTCGAATGATCGGGAAGAGATTTTTACCAACTAAGCTAAGATCAACTCTCTCTTTTGTCATGTATTATCACAGTGTAACATTGAAAGCATCACCTCCCCAATGGTAGATAACCCATCCTTGCCATGAAAAGATATTTATGCCGTGTCACCCATTTCTTAGATATATCGAACTTTATCACAATCAATTTAGTTAATTGCTCAAATCCTTAAAATTATAACTACCTTTATCAAACCGTGCTTGATGTGATTCATGGATGAAAAAAAGGTACTTAGCCTAAAAACGACATAAGAAGTATACTTAACAAGCGGCCGGTGAATGCTTGACGCAATGATTTCTAGAATAATATTTGGCCCAAGATTGTTCTTAATGTCTACCGAAAAATATTAAATGAATCGGTTCCCATCTACGCTTCACGGACGACCACGAGTTAATTGCAGCTCCTTAGAATTGGGTAGGTTGGACGAGAGGGGCACGAGCGCACGGCGCGGGTAGTTGGGAGCTGCCACCCCTCATTCACGCAATTTGCCTCATCCACCATCATATAAACCCCTCCTTCAATCCCCTTATCACAGCACTCGAACGATCAGGAGAAATTCACAGGCTTCACAGCACGAGAGTTAAAGAGCGAGACGCAGTTTGATCCAGTGAAGGGCCGGCACCCGGAGATGGCGAAGACGCTCACCTCGCTGGCAGGGGAGAAGACCCTCCAGTCCAAGTTCGTCCGCGACGAGGATGAGCGCCCCACGGTGGCCTACAACCAGTTCAGCAACGAAATCCCCGTGATATCCCTGGCGGGGATCGACGAGGCCGGCAGCCGGAGGGCTGAGATCTGCAAGAAGATCGTGGAGGCGTGCGAGGACTGGGGCGTCTTCCAGGTGGTTGACCACGGGGTTGATACGGGGCTCATCACTGACATGACCCGGCTCGCGCGTGAGTTCTTCGCTCTGCCCTCGGAGGAGAAGCTCCGGTTCGACATGACTGGCGGCAAGAAGGGGGGGTTCATCGTCTCGAGCCATCTCCAAGTAATTACGCTTGTTTCTTTACTTTCTAACTCCAAACTGGTATATAATTTGAGGTTTCTCTTATAGACTTTACCACGGTGCCATGAGCAATTTACTACGCTTCAATTCACAGACTACTAATTTACCTAAAAAAATTTCATATGGAGTGATCAAACATAGGAAATTTACTGGTGCTGTTTATAACCATGTTTTACTGCCAACTACTTTTTGCATTTCCACAGCAGAATGGTACTGGAGAAATTTCCGCATACACAGTTATGAGCTGTTCAATAGTTGGGACCACTTTCGTGGTTTTTATTTTTCAGTACTCCATAGCCGCAAAGGACAAATGCGTTGCGTAGGCAAGCCTTTAATTTATGTGGTGAGCTGAAATAATCAACAATTTAAGAAAGAACCAGAATACATAAACAACTTAAATGTTATGGAATTCATCTAGAGAAGTCGTAACTTGACGCGTTTCTTTAAGTAGTGACAGTGATGCGTCCCTTTAAATTTCTTCGCATGGTAGGAATCAATTTAACTTATAGAATCAGAAAGAATATTCTTTTTTCTGGCTTGAACTTAACATCCAGTGGACTCAATCAAAACTGGATTGACTCATGGCCAGGGCGAAGCAGTCCAGGACTGGCGCGAAATAGTGACGTACTTCTCATACCCGCTTCGAACCCGAGACTACTCCCGATGGCCCGACAAGCCGGAGGCATGGAAGTCGGTGACAGAGCAGTACAGCGAGAAGCTCATGGCCCTCGCTTGCAAGCTCTTGGAGGTCCTCTCGGAGGCAATGGGATTGGAGAAGGAGGCACTGACCAAGGCATGTGTGGACATGGACCAGAAGGTGGTGGTCAACTACTACCCCAAATGCCCGCAGCCCGACCTCACGCTCGGGCTGAAGCGCCACACTGACCCGGGAACCATCACTCTTCTGCTCCAGGACCAGGTGGGGGGCCTCCAGGCCACCAGAGATGGCGGCAAGAGCTGGATCACCGTCCAGCCTGTGGAAGGGGCTTTTGTGGTCAACCTAGGCGATCATGGTCATGTGAGTATTTTTCTCTATCGATCTGTCATGGAACTTGCATTATCATGGTTCAAGCACAATCCATTCTTAACCCAACCCATCTCTCCCCTGAAACTAAGAACGAAAACCACTTGGGGGGAAAGGAAGAAGCAATCTCAGAGGAATTCTATCAAACACGCGGCGTGCTTCCATATTCCATGACTCCATGGAAAAAAAGCACATACTTCTTTGTCGTCACAAATGCTAATACTTGATGAAAAATTTCTCGACCCAATCAATCTCACTGTAAAAGAAATAATCGCTCAAAAGAAGAAATAGAAATCTCAGAGGAATTTTATCAAACACGTCGCGGACATTCCACATCCTAGCCACTACCCCTCCCGCTGACTGAAATCTTGCACGCAGTTCCTGAGCAACGGGAGGTTCAAGAACGCGGACCACCAGGCGGTGGTGAACTCCAACTACAGCCGCCTCTCCATAGCGACGTTCCAGAACCCGGCGCCGGAGGCCACGGTGTACCCGCTGAAGGTGAGGGAGGGGGAGGAGTCCATCATGCCGGAGCCCATCACCTTCGCGGAGATGTACAGGCGGAAGATGAGCAAGGACCTGGAGCTCGCCCGGCAGAAGAAGCTGGCCAAGGAGCAGGAGCAGCTCAAGGACGCGGAGAAGACCAAGCTGGAAGCCAAGCCAATTGAGCAGATCTTCGCTTGATGATGAGAGTTCCAAAGCCTTTCTTTACGTTCGTTCTTTCCCATTGGCTCCCTCCCTCGCTGTCGTGGTCCCATTACCACAGAGTCTCGTGAATCACGGTTGTTCCAGTGGCCGTTCTATGTATGGCATTGCAATAACATTGGTCTTGTTTCTCGGACTAAATAATGATTTTGAAAAAATGATATTGATATACATATATATATATATATATATATATGTGCGTGTGTGTGTGTAGTCTCGCTTCAATGCGCGCCTTGAAGACGATTTAGATGCGAATAATGATGGCGTAGGGGGCGTAGGGGGCGTAGGGGGCGTCGGGCTAAGCTGTACCGGTAGCGGTAGTCTCTTAATGGGCGAGCTAGGTGGTCCCGCCGCCACCGGGAATCCCAGCCCCCGACCAAATGATGTGTCGGATTTTTAATAGTAACCTTACATTTAAACTTAATGGGGGTGGATTTGGGTATGGTTTCAAGAAATAATTGATAATTGGATTAGTTATCCCCGGTTTGGTCCTAAATTTTAATGCGTCTCAGTATGATTTTAGGTGAAAACCGAGAATCAGGAACGAGACTGGGGAATCGATTTGTGGCCTATTGTTTTGCCTACAAGGCATTTTTGTTTCTTGAATCAGTATTCGCTTTTAAGCTTGGGCTTTGACTTCAAAAGTTGAGGCGGATTTCAACTTATGGTCTAGGGCGTCAAAACTAGACGCTCAACCATTGCCTTCTAATGTTTTTTTTTTCTTTTTAATTTAATAACTAAGGAATCCGCCTAAACCCCCTTATGGTATCACAAAGCCCTATAGTACATGGAACACCCAATACCGACAACTATACATCGGGGGTGACTAGCATGGGACCCCAATACCATGGCCCCCCACTTATAACGCTTCAACAACTATGAGTTTTGAATCCTCGACTTTGGGGATGAGAGAGGGAGACTTTAATCCAGCCTTTTGATGTTCATTGGTGGGTTTCCCATTGTCGTTACTTGAAGTTTCTTGGTTTTGAACTTGAAAGTTCTCTTCATAAGGGCATGGCCCTAATTGAAATTGTTACTTAAGTTGCACTTTTCAATTGAGTCCTTCAAATCAAATTCATCTCCAAAAAAGTGCACGAGAGTTTTCTAGAGCCATGGGAATGCTTGAGTATCTGGAAGTGCTTGACGTCATGACAATAACATTGAATGGTTGATTTATGTCCTTGATGGAATTGAGTTTTACTTGAATTTACATGTGGTAGGGGGTCGGCTGAGTAGTATGCGCATCCCAAAAGCATCTGAAATGCTTATTCAAGATTTTTCATTCTTAAGAAAAAAACATGAAAATCTAGTTGGTGGATGATGCATTTTTGCGCCGTCCTTTCTTTTTACGGTTTGATTAAAAGCCAATTTAAATGAGAATGAAAGTCTTCTACTTTTTTTCTCATAAGAACTTTGATGTGCTTATCTATGAAGGGGTTGTACTAATCTTTTGTGCAATCACTAAGGATTAATGTGTGGGAGGTCATTTGTAGTTGAAATAGGGGTTCTCTTAAGGACAGATATCTCATTCTCTACTAATATTCACTTATAAAGTTCTAACAAAGAGGTTTGACAGAGATTTTACGTAAAAGGTTTTCAAATATCGACGATTACAAAGAACGATAACAAAGTTGGACATCACACTAATTTTTCAAGACCATTAGATCTGCTCTAGTGTCATTTCCTGAAATATTGGTATTTTGTTATAATTCATATAAATCCTACCAAGGCGAGTCCTGTGAAAATGAATCCAAAACATCTTGTTTCTACTCAGAGAGTGAGATAAATTACCCTACAATACATTATTTGGTGAAAATATGCAATGTCGTTGAAATTATATAATTTAGGTCTTATGTTATGTGTTTTGAACTTTGTATTATTTATTTTATTTTACATGTTCATCTTATATGATTTGATGTTATTGACAAATTGGAAATTTTCCTTCTTGTTTTTGCATATTTCATTTTGCTTGATGAAAAATGAAACAAGAAAACAGGAACTTGTTAGACCCTAGGATTTGTGACAATATAAATTCCAAGTTCCATGATATACAGGAAAGGTTTTAGATTCTAACAAATGAGAAACTTAGTGCTTCTTTAAGGAAATTATTATAGAAATTATTTGGTAAGAAAAGGTCGTGACTGCGGGCATATTCTATGAGAGGGATGCAAAACCTTTATGCGATTCTATCATTGTATGTGTCCTCCAAGACATGCAAAAACTTTTACCTTTTAGTTTTGACCTTTTTACCGAATTTAAATCTTGTCCTACACACACTTTTTGAGTTTTAATACTTTTTTCAAGATGAAACACTCGAAACACTCTCAACATATACATGTTGACACATAGGCATGTACACTTGTGGCCATCAATGGTCACTTATCTACTTTGCTGACCTAAAATTGTAAAAAATATATATATAAAGAAAAAAAATGAAAAAAAAATAATTGAAAGTTTGTGAAATTTATTCACGTTAGCGGTAGACGTGTCATATGGAATAGTCGGTGTCCACATCAGCGATTTTCGACTAAAATTGACTTGTGAATTACATTGACAAATCGTTAAAAGATTTAAAACTCGGTATAATTAGAAGATTTAAAATCAATTAAGATAATTAAAACTTTTTTTATTTATAATTGAATTGGTATAAGTGCAATAATTTATAACTTTTTTTTAATTTTTTCCCCTTGCAAACAACATGATGGATTTTGGGTAGGTTGTAGCTTTCGTTATGTGGCTATGCATATCGAACATTTACTTTATTTTTAATGTGATATATCAAGAATACACAAGATCCGTCCCCCTACCTTAGAGTCCCCAGCCCGTCAATAATTCCCAACGAAATATACCATAACGGCTAAAGAAAGGCCCAGTATTCTATTTCTTATGGAGACTAAAAACAAAGAGGCTATGGTGGAAAAAGTTTGCAAAAAATTACTCTTCCAGAAAATTTTCCTAGTTAATCCTTCAGGTACAGCAGGGGGTTTAGCTCTTTTGTGGCAGGAGGAAGTGTTATTGAAGGTAAAAACTAGGTCAAAGTACTATATTGATGTAGATTGTATGGATCCGGATAGCAAGCAACATATGCAAATTACTTTTATCCATGTATCTACCAATTTTGGAGAGAGACTGACCTTGTGGCAAACTTTGGGACACATTAAACCGAATAGCTCCTGGCCATGGATCTGCATGGGTGATTTTAATGAAATTTTGTATGTGTGGGAAAAAGTTGGGAAAAGAGAAGCAGATAATAGTCGAATTGCAGCATTCAGAAATATGATAAATGACCTCTCCCTAAAGGATATGGATAGTCATGGGTGTGCATATACATGGGCCAATAATAGAGATGGGGAAGATCTTGTGAAGAAACATTTAGACAGAGCACTATGCACCTTAGAGGAGAATTACCTTTTCTGAAGCTGAAGTACAAGCCCTTCAAGCCATTAGATTGGATCATAGTCCTCTTATTCTCCGACTCTATCCTGGGAAGACAAAGACAAAGAGGTCTTTCAAAATGGAGGTTTTCTGGACAGAGCATGAAGAGTATTATGAACTTATGCAACAAACATGGAAACCTAACTCTATCTCACCAAGCACCTTTTCAAAAAAATTAAAGGAGACATCAAAAGTATTGGCAAAGTGGAGTAAAGAAAAGTTTGCAAATGCAAGGCTGCAGATAAAAGAGCTGAATATGGCTCTTACAGAGCTTACTAATCGGTATGACCAGCACACTAGTAGAAAGGAAAAACAGAGCATTATCCAGCAGATAGAAAAATTACACAGACAAGAGGAACAATTTTGGGGTATGAGGTCCCGGATTAAATGGATGCAATGGGGAGACAAGAATACCAGATTTTTTCATGCATCAACTATACAACAGAGGCAGAGAAATAGAATAACAATGCTGCAATTTGAAGATGCAAACTGGTGTAGAGATCCTATCCTACTCCGCAACCATATTCTGTCTTTTTATAAAGAGCTATATACTTCAGAGGGCCCAAGGCAATACCAACCTATTCTTACCCAATGTCCCTCACCTATAACACAACACATGAATGATGATCTAGTGGTTGTACCTTCGCTTGAGGAGATCCAAGAAGTTGTTTTTCATATGGGAGCACTCAAAGCACCTGGCCCAGATGGCTTCAATGGTATGTTTTATCAAAAATCATGGGATACTGTAAAACCGACCTGCTTGATTAGTTCTGAATTTTTCCGACAGGGCTTCTTGATCCCATACTTAACTGCACACACCTCTCCTTAATCCCTAAAGTGAAGAACCCTGAAACCATCAGTCAATACAGACCTATCAGCCTATGCAACTTTAGTTACAAAGTAATTTCAAAACTTCTAGCAAACAGACTAAAGAAGTGGTTACCCTCTATTATTGAACCAAAGCAGTGTGCATTTGTCCAAGGTAGACAGATACAGGACAATATCTTCATTGTGCAGGAAGTATTACACCAACTTCGCATCACAAAAAAGAGGAACAAACATCAGGCCATCCTTAAACTAGACATGCAGAAAGCATATGATCGAATTGAATGGGATTTTTTGAGGGATTGTATGCAGCATATGGGATTTTGTGGAAAGTGGATCACACTTATCATGCAATGTGTGTCTACAGGTTTCTTTCAGCGTGAAGATTAATGGAGAACCTACCAATTTCTTCCATCCCTCAAGGGGACTCGGACAAGGTGACCCTCTATCACCTTATTTATTTATTCTGGTCTCTAATGTTCTCACTTGGCTGATGCATAAAGCTATTACAGATGGCAACCTCAAAGGAATTCAGTTAAACAGGTTTTGTCCTAGACTATCACATTTATTGTTTGCGGATGATGTTATCTTTTTTATGGATGGTACTATCATGGAATGTCAAAACCTGGCATTGATACCGAAACAAGATCTTGCTATGCTTCGGGACAAGCTATAAACTTAAACAAATCGGGGGTGTATTTTAGTGCCAATTGTCCCTCTACATTGAAAAGAAATATGGCCACAGAATTAAGGGTTCCGGTATTTGAAAAAACAGGGAAGTATTTAGGCATTCCCACAGATTGGGGACAATTAAAAAAAAAAGAACTTTTTGCATGTATTTTAGCTAGGGTCAATACAAAGCTTGAAGGGTGGAAAGAGAAATTACTTACCAAGGCAGGGAAGGAGGTGCTGATTAAAAGCGTTGTTCAGTCCATACCTATGCATGCTATGTCCATCTTTAAGCTACCGATCTATCTGCGCAGATCAATTGAACAGCGAATTGCATCATTCTGGTGGAAAAAGATGATAAGAAGAGAGGAATTCATTGGAAAAACTAGGAGGTAATGAAAACTCGTAAAGATGAAGGAGGAATGGGTTTCAAAGATTTGATTACCTTTAAGTATGCCATGTTAGGCAAGCAAGTTTGGAGGCTATCAAATTCTTCCTCTGCATTGTGTAGTAGAGTGCTGAAAGGAATCTATTTTCCCAATGGGGACCTCTGGACAGCGAGCACTGGACAACGTCCCTCATGGGGATGGCGGAGTTTGATTATTGGCAGAGATACAATTAAAGAAAACATCAAATGGTCAGTTGGGGATGGTAAATCTATTCGTATTCGACAAGATAAATGGTTGATGCAAGAGGTACGGGGTGGACAAAGCAATACAACAGAACCCCTGATGGTTTCTGAACTCATACAGGAAAATTCCAAAGAGTGGAATGTACAAAAGATTCAACAGTTGTATAACGAAGGTATTGTCAATGAGATCTCGGCTATCCCACTGAACCCACTACCACATCCAGATTATCTAGTTTGGACAGGTAACAATACTGGGAAATATGCTGTTAAAAGCGGCTACAATAGAGCAATTGTAGTCAATACACAGCAAAACATAAATAAGGCCTCCTGCTTGTTTCGACCGCCACATACCTTATGGACAAGAATCCGGAGCCTTGATGTGTTACCGAAAATCAAGACTTTCCTCTGGGCACTCTGTCAAAATGCCATCCCATGAGGGAAAATCTACACGAAGAAAAATTATCACAGATCCACTCTGTCCAATTTGCTGTACGAAGGTAGAATCAACTGAACATCTCTTCTTTTTGTGTAAATGGACCAAACGCATGGGCAGATTCAACTTGTAGGGGTCTAAGTCCAACAAGCGAGATTACTCGAGCAGATAAGTGGATAATGGAAGCTTTTCGAACAACTAAAGACATACCTGACTGGGAATATACAGGATTGATCCTCTGGCACATATGGAAGGCAAGGAACGGCTGGATCTTTCGAGCAAAAGCACCGAATTCGGCTGATACACTGAGATGTGCACAAGATCAGCACTCAATTTGTACTCAAGGACAAAAGAGAAAGAATCGACCAAACCCTAATCGCGCCTTACCTCTGCGATGGAAACCTCCTGGATAGATCGAGACTTGAAGTTGAATGTTGATGCATCTTGGATTCAAGGAGAGTTTCTTTGCTCGTGGCTGGAGTTGTGAGGGATTCGTCGAGGCCGATGGTCGAGGGCTTCGCGAGCACTTCTAGGGTTTCTTCTTCACAGGAGGCAGAACTCGATGCCCTTTTCCACGGTCTCTTTTATATCAAAGACTTCCAAAGGCGACACGTGAGGACTTCCGAAGTCAACCGCTTCGCTGGATTTGCGAAAGTGATTGTAGTCCAGCAATTGACCAGGCAATGGGCTGAGCCGATTCTCAGTGGAACTTAAAAGAAGCGGTCAGAAAATGCAAACAAGAGCTGGGTCAGTGTGTGAATGTCCAAGTGAACTGTTGTACACGCGAAGAAAACCGTGCTGCGGACTGGATTGCACGATCTCACCGCGCGAACAAGCTCCCTTTCAACTGGTGGATTAACCCTCCATTGCCTCTTTGGAACATATTATGTTCGGACATTAGTCCGTTTTTATCTTGTAAGACTCCTTTTAAGTAAGAATACCACGTCACTTCTTTTCGACCAAAAAAAAAAAAAAAAAAAAAAAAAACCGCCAAAAATACTGAGCACACAACCGATTGAGATTCCTCTCCCGAGAAATTGTTCTGACACAACACACACAGTGGATGTCCAAGCAAACAGAATGGAGGGCCCATTGAATTAATGAAAAAATTATCTAAAAAATACAAATTAGTAAGATGCATGTCCGGCTCCCTCGCCTGAGGTCGGCAACCTCCGCTGGCCATTTGCAAGGCCCAATGGAGGGAAAAAAAAAGAGAAGAGAAGAAAGACAAAAAAAATTCAAAAAATATACCCACCCCACGGTGGGTAAGTTGGTTTGGGTGTATGTTGGCCACACAACCGGCCAGGGTTCAATTTCCTAACTCGTCCTATTGCGTGATTTAAGTGGGGTGTTGTGGGAGGTGGGTTCCCGCGCTAGTGCCCCGGGTTTACGTCGCCGGCTGCCGGCTGTATGACGATTCTCGAATACTAAATATATATATTATTAAATGTTATCCACATTAGCAATAGTTGTGCCACATACGACGGCTAGCATCTTTGTTAGCAATTTTCGATCAAAATTGGACGGATTGACTCAATTGGTAAAACATGAAAAAATGTTTAAAACTCAATTGACAAAAATAAAATATATATGACTAAATTGACAAAAGTGTAATGAATTTAAAACCTTTTAATTTTTTTTTTTTGTAAAATTAACAATCACATCTTATATCACTCTTCATATCACTTTAGTAAAAGTCATCCATAATCACGGTATTGATTCAAATGATTAGGAAGAGATTTTTACCAACTGAGCTGAGGTCAACTCTCTCTTTTGTCTTTTTTACCAAAAAAAAAAAAACTCTCTTTTGTCGTGTATTATCACAGTGTAACATTGAAAGCATCGCCTCCCCAATGGTATATAACCCGTCCTTGCCGTGAAAAGACATTTATGCCGTGTTGTCCATTTCTTAGCCTAAAATTATAAGTACCCATATCAAACTGTGCTTGATGCTTAGCCTAAAAACGACACGAAAAGTATACTTAACAAGTGGTCGATGAATGCTTGACGTAGTGGTTTCTAAAATATAGTTGGCTCAAGATTGTTCTTAATGTCTACCGAAAAATGTTAAATGAATCAGTTCCCATCTACATTTCACGGAGGACCGCAAGTTCATTCCAGCTCCCTAGAATTGAGTAGGTTGGACGAGAGGGGCACGAGCTCGCGGTGCCACCCCTCCTTCACGCACTTTACCTCATCCACCATCATATAAACCCCTCCTTCAGTCCCCTTATCACAGCACTCGAACGATCAAGAGAAATTCACAAGCTTCACAACACGAGAGTTAAAGAGCGAGACACGGTTTGATCCAGTGAAGGGCCGGCACCCAGAGATGGCGAAGACGCTCACGGCGCTGGCTGGGGAGAAGACCCTCCAGTCCAAGTTCGTCCGCGATGAGGATGAGCGCCCCACGGTGGCCTACAACCAGTTCAGCAACGTGATCCCCGTGATATCCCTGGCGGGGATCGATGAGGTTGGCGGCCGGAGGGCCGAGATCTGCAAGAAGATAGTGGAGGCGTGCGAGGACTGGGGCGTCTTCCAGGTGGTTGACCACGGGGTTGACATGGGGCTCATCACCGATATGACCCGGCTCGCGCGTGAGTTCTTCGCTCTGCCCTCGGAGGAGAAGCTCCGGTTCGACATGTCCGGCGGCAAGAAGGGGGGGTTCATCGTCTCGAGCCATCTCCAAGTAATTACGCTTGTTTCTTTACTTTCTAACTCCAAAACGGTATATAATTTGAGGTTTCTCTTATAGACTTTACCGTGGTGCCATGAGCAATTTTCTCCGCTTCAATTCACAGACTACTGGATAAAAATAATAAAAATTCACAGACTACTAGTTTACCTGAAAAAAATTTCATATGGAGTGATCAAACATAGGAAATTTACTGCTGTTTTTAACCATGTTTTACTGCCAATTACTTTATGCATTTCCACAGCAGAATGGTTCTGGAGAAATTTCTGCATACACAGTTATGAACTGTTCAATAGTTGGGACCACTTTCGTGGTTTTTATTTTTCAGTACTCCATAGTCGCAAAGGACAAATATGTTGCGTAAGCAAGCCTTTAATTTATGTGATGGGCTGATATAATCAACAATTTAAGAAGGAACGAGAATACACAAACAACTTAAATGTTATGGAATTCATCTAGAGAAGTCGTAACTTGAGTTTCTTTAAGTAGCGACAGTGATGCGTCCCTTTAAATTTCTTCCCGTGGTAGGAATGAATTTAGGGCATGCATGTTTGTGTTTATTTTTTTGTTCATGAACAGATTTTTTTTTTTTTTTTTTTGTTAGAACAACAAAAAAAGCAAACGCGTTTGTTTGCGTTTTTTTTAAAACCTATTTTTTTGTTTCGGGAACAAAATTAGAACGAAATAAGAAACAAAAAAAAAAATTTATTTTTTTATTCCATAAACACTTTTGAATAATAGAAAAGTCGTTTTTCTCTCATCTCTTTTCTTCTCTTTTTTTTTTTTTCTTTTTTTCTTCTTTTTTCTTTGGCCAATCGCCGACGTCGGCCATGGCCGGTGATCGATCGTCGAGGGCCGTCGAGGGCCGGGGACCTCGCCGGAGGGTCGCCGGCCGGCGAGGTCGAGGCATCACCGGCCCTAGCGAGGCTAGGGGCCGACGAGCCTTGCCGTGGTTGGGCGAGGTTGCCGACCCTCGTCGGCCGGTGGCCAGCCATGGCCGAGGCCGGCGACCGGCCAAAAGAAGAAAAAAAGGAAAATAAAATAAAAAAATTAAAAAATTAAAAGAAATAAAAAATAATATAAATTTACCAAACGTATTTCTATTCATTTTTATAAACTATTTCACATTCTAGGAACAATTTTCACTGTAAAAGCATAAACAAACGCGCCCTTAACTTCTAGAATCAGAAAGAATATTCTTTTTTCCGGCTTGAACTTAACATCCAGTGGACTCAATCAAAACTGGATTGACTCATGGCCAGGGCGAAGCAGTCCAAGATTGGCGCGAAATAGTGGCGTACATCACATACCCGCTTCGAACCCGAGACTACTCCCGATGGCCCGACAAGCCAGAGGCATGGAGGTCGGTGACAGAACAGTACAGCGAGAAGCTCATGGCCCTCGCTTGCAAGCTCTTGGAGGTCCTCTCGGAGGCAATGGGATTGGAGAAGGAGGCAATGACCAAGGCATGTGTGGACATGGACCAGAAGGTGGTGGTCAACTACTACCCCAAATGCCCGCAGCCCGACCTCACGCTCGGGCTGAAGCGCCACACTGACCCGGGAACCATCACCCTTCTGCTCCAGGACCAGGTGGGGGGCCTCCAGGCCACCAGAGATAGCGGCAAGAGCTGGATCACCGTCCAGCCTGTGGAAGGGGCTTTTGTGGTCAACCTAGGCGATCATGGTCACGTGAGTATTTTTCTCTATCTATCTGTCTTGGAACTTGCATTATCATGGTTGAAGCACAATCCATTCTTAACCCAACCCATCTCTCCCCTGAAACTAAGAACGAAAACCACTTGGGGGGGAGAGGAAGAAGCAATCTCAGAGGAATTCTATCAAACATGCGGCGTGCTTCCATATTCGATGACTCCATGGAAAAAAGCACATACTTCTCTGTCGTCACAAATGCTAATACGTGATGAAAAATTTCTCGACCCAATCAATCTCACTGTAAAAGAAATAATCGCTCGAAAGAAGAAATAGAAATCTCAGAGGAATTTTATCAAACACGTCGCGGACATTCCATATCCTAGCCACTACCCCTCCCGCTGACCGAAATCTTGCACGCAGTTCCTGAGCAACGGGAGGTTCAAGAACGCGGACCACCAGGCGGTGGTGAACTCCAACCACAGCCGCCTCTCCATAGCGACGTTCCAGAACCCGGCGCCGGAGGCCGTGGTGTACCCGCTGAAGGTGGGGGAGGGGGAGGAGTCCATCATGCCGGAGCCCACCACCTTCGCGGAGATGTACAGGCGGAAGATGAGCAAGGACCTGGAGCTCGCCCGGCAGAAGAAGCTGGCCAAGGAGCAGGAGCAACTCAAGGACGCGGAGAAGACCAAGCTGGAAGCCAAGCCAATTGAGCAGATCTTCGCTTGATGATGAGAGTTCCATTGGTCTTGTTTCTCGGACTAATAATGATTTTGAAAAATGATATTGATATATATATATATATGTGTGTGTGTGTGTGTGGGGTCTCGCTTCAATGCGCGCCTTGAAGACGATTTAGATGCGAATAATGATGGCGTAGGGGGCGTAGGGGGCGTCGGGCTAAGCTGTACCGGTAGCGGTAGTCTCTTAATGGGCGAGCTAGGTGGTCCCGCCGCCACCGGGAATCCCAGCCCGACCAAATGATGTGTCGGATTTTTAATAGTAACCTTACATTTAAACTTAATGGGGGTGGATTTGGGTATGGTTTCAAGAAATAATTGATAATTGGATTAGTTATCCTTGGTTTGGTCTTGATAATTTCGGTGAAAACCGAGAATCGGGAACGAAACCGGGGAACCGATTTGTGGCCTATTGTTTTGCCTACAAGGCATTTTTGTTTCTTGAGTCAGTATTCGCTTTTAAGCTTGGGCTTTGACTTCAAAAGTTGAGGCGGATTTCAACTTATGGTCTAGGGCGTCAAAACTAGACGCTCAACCATTGCCTTTTGATGTTCATTGGTGAGTTTCCCATTGTCAGTTTAATAACTTTACTTGAAGTTTCTTGGTTTTGAACTTGAAAGTTCTCTTCATAAGGGTATGGCCCTAATTGAAATTGTTACTTAAGTTGCACTTTTCAACTGGGTCCTTCAAATCAAAAAATTATCTCCAAAAAAGTGCATTGGGAGTTTCCTAGAGCCATGAGAATGCTTGAGTATCTGGAAGTGCTTGACGTCATGACTATAACATTGAATGGTTGATTTATGTCCTTGATGGAATTGAGCGTTACATGAATTTACATATGGTAGGGGGTTCGGCTGAGTAGTATGCGCATCCCAAAAGCATCTGAAATGCTTATTTAAGATTTTTCATTCTTGAGAGAAAAGCATGAAAATCTAGTTGGTGGATGATGCATTTCTGCGCCGTCCTTTCTTTTTACGGTTTGATTAAAAGCCAGTTTAAATGAGAATGATAGTCTTTTATTTTTTTTCTTATAAGAACTTTGATGTGCTTATCTATGAAGGGGTTTGTACTAATCTTTCTTGCAATCACTAAGGATTAATGTGTGGGAGGTCGTTTGTACTTGAAATAGGGGTTACTCTTAAGGAGAGAAATCTAATTCTCTACTAATATTCAATTAGAAAGTTCTAACAAAGAGGTTAGACAGAGATTTTACATAAAAGGTTTTCAAATATCAGCGATTACAAAGAGCCACAACAAAATTGGACATCACACTATTTTTTCAAGACCATTAGATCTACTCTAGTTTCATTTCCTAAAATATTGGTATTTTATTATAATTCATATAAATCCTACTAAGGCGAGTCCTATGGGAATGAAATTCAAAACATCTTGTTTTTGCTCAGAGAGTGAGATGAATTACCCTACAATACATTATTTGGTGAAAATATGCAATGTCGTTGAAATTATATAATTTAGGTTTTATATTACGTGTTTTGAACTTTGTATTATTTATTGTATTCTACATGTTCATCTTATATGAGTTGATGTTATTGACAAATTGGAAATTTTCCGTTTTGTTTTTGCATAATTCATTTTGCTTAATGAAAAATGAAACAAGAAAATAGGAACCTGTTAGACCCTAGAATCTGCAACAAGGTAAATTCCAGGTTCGAGGATATACAGGAAAAGTTCGGATTCCAACAAATGAGAAACTTAGTGCTTCTTTAAGGAAATTATTATAAGAATTATTTGAAAAAAAAAAAGGTCATGACTGCGGGCATATTTTATGAGAGAGATGCAAAACCTTTATGCGATTCTATCATTGTATGTGTCCTCCAGGACATGCTTGGATTAACTTTTACCTTTTAGTTTTGGCCTTTTACCGAATTTAAATCTTGTCCTAAACACTTGAAACACTATCAACATATACATGTTGACACATAGGTATATACATGAATGTTTTCATACTTTTTGTAAATTCGGATATCACAGAAAAGTTATAAAAAAGAAAAGAAAAAGATTACCTTTTGCTTATCTTTAAAGCAACACAAAGCCCTTAATCGCCGGTAAAAGAACATGACCAAATCCATAATTTATAAGTGTGGGGATTTCTTATGGGCCAGTGTCAATTTGATGGGCCTAAATCGTACTTTGGGCTGAGTATTCCATCAGGAAAATTCTCTTGGAATCCGCAGGGTATGGCCCCTCAGGTTTATACCGAATCCTAGCTTTTGTTGCTTTTGAATATGAATCTCTCTCGTGCTGGGAAGACCTGATTCGTTTCCCGAACCAATAAAATCTCGATCCTCTCGTTATAGAAATGCTTCATCGATCCACTCGTTATCTTTAGACTCTCGGACTCCGGTGGCGAATCACCTTGGAACCTCCACAACGATCTCCTAGCGAGTACGCAATTGAGCCCCCTAGAATTGCCCACTCCTCCTCTCATGTTCTCTTTACATCATTCCGAGTCCGACATTACTGCCACGCAGCCTCTTCGTTGGCCTCAACTTCAACCTAACATTTTCATCTTTAGGCCATTTATTTCTTGGCTTAAATGTAGAGATAGGTACATCCCTCGTGGAAGAGATATCGAATATGTAGGATGGTTGATAGGCAGGCGGAGGAGGGACGTGAAGAGCTTGCTGGGATTAGGTAAGAGGGTCCAAGTTTAGCCAAAGGTTTCGTTTTGGAACCCTGGCATCTGTACCTAAGGCTAAAGGCTAAATGTAGCCATAGACAGAAATCTAACTAAAAACAAAATTGACTGAAAAAGGATTAGAGGAGAAATCTCAATAGAGAGAACCCATAACAATAGAATTGATCAATTTTATATATTTTTCTAAATAAATGTATTGAAAGTTCTAGAGTTTGTCACTAGAATGTTATTAAATTCTAAAACTTTCAAAAAGTGCAATTAAGTCTTAAAACTTATTAAATTAGTGCAATTAAATCATAAGACTTATTAATATCATTTTTTTTTTAAAGTTGGACGAATTTAATGGAGAGATTTGACTGCACAAACTTAATAAGTTTTAAGACTTTATTACATTTTAAAAAAAATTTGAAACCCTCACTTCTATACCTAAGATAGAGCTTATCGATTTTCTAATCAAAGCTGACCGTAGGCATGGATAGAAATCTAATTAATAATAAAATTCATTAAAAAAAAAGACTAGGAGGATAAGGGTGCGCATGGTAAACTTCCCCAGCCCAAGAATTTCTATTCTTCTCTTCTCCAGAACAAAAAAAGAATAGAAACTTGTTTGATAATGGCAAGTTAGTTTTTTGTTCCCAGGAACAAAAAGTTAGCCCGGGAATGGTTTTGGAATAGAAATGAGAAGGAAACAAAAGTTGCTTCTTATTCTCGAGAACAAGTTTAAGAAATAAGTGAATTTTTTTTTTCTTTTATTCTTCTCTTGCTGACCACCATTGACCGCCCTTGACTGCTGCCCGCCATCGCCCGCCGCCACCACTGCCACCGTCGGCCGACCGACCGTTGCTGCCGGCCAACTGACCATCGCCATCGCCGGTCGCCGCCGGCCGACTATTGCCGCTGTCGGTTGCCGCCGCCGGCCGACCGCCGCCACCACCGCTATCACCGCCGGTTGCCGGAGGCCGACCTACCACCACTACCGTCGCCGGTCGCTGCCGGACGTCGTTGCCACCGCCGCACGTTGCCACTAGCCGACCACCGCCCGCCGATCGCTGCCGCCGATCGCCGTCGCACGGCCCATCACCGCCCTCCCACGACCGGCGGCAACATGCGGCGGCAGTGGCGGTCTACCAGAAAAAAAAAAAATAAATATAAAAAAAAAAAATTTTTTACCAAACGCATTTCTATTCTTTTTTTCTATTTCTAGAGTAAAAATTTTGTGTAGTTACCAAACGGGTTTTTTTACATAGAAATTGTTCCCCGGAATAGAAATAGAAAATAACTATTTCTGAAAAAAAAAAAAATTGTTCCCCAGCCAAAAAATGTTGTCATGTGAAGCCTAATTCTCAAAAAAGGGGCCCCATAACGCTGGAGCTGATCAATTTTCTATATTTTTTTCCTTAAAATTGAAAATAAACGCCCAAAAAGCACAAAATCTTTTTCCGTACCGAACACAATAAGGATGGGCCGGCCTTAAAAGGACGCACGCGTCACTAAAATCTGGGAAACTCTAAAGGTGTAAATCGTGTCCCAATCCAACTTCCACCCCACCTAAAAATCGGACAGAAAACAAAAATTTAAAATGATTATATAATATGATCGTGCGGATGACAATAATAATAATAATATAATAATAATAATAATTAGAAAAAAAAAAATGAGCTTTTTGGCTCTAGAAACTCGACCTTCGTTCACATTCACTTTCTCATTTCTTTTTGCAATGATTGAACATGTGACATGCGTGCATAAAGAAAAGATACAGAATGTGAATGGCTGGCCCTTTTCCAATATGGTCTTGTCATCATTTTTGGTCCACCTACATTTCAATCATGTCTCTCTCTCTCTCTCTCTCTCTTTATTTTTTTTTCCTTTTTTCAGGTTATTTTAAAAGGGAGGACAACCCCATTCAAATTCAATCGAAATCATGTTTGATAATCTAGTAATTATTAGACTCAATCAGCCTTGTAACGAGGAGTTTTTCACATTGTGATTGTCTTTTTCTATTGCGAATATATTTGTTGCGTTTATCTCGTGACATTTTAATAGGATTCTAGATTGAAAGAAATTTCCGTGATATTTGTCTACGTGAATTGCTTTGGAAATAAGTTTTAGCAAATCTGACACTCAAAAGTTTGGAAAGTCTGGAAGGCTAATTCATGGAAAATTTTCTATTGAAACAAAATTTAAAGGAGATAATTCACACTGTAGCCCTTGATCTTGACCTATTGATATATCTTTGGGCCAACAACTAGCAGCTTCCTAGAATATTTGCTATACGTCCATTGCTCGATTTTAGTGATTCGTCCCAGCAATAAAGGGATAAAATCAAATTCCTATTTAAATTTTAATTCTCGAATTGGTCAATCACTTGAACCAACATAGCAATATCCAAAAAAACGAACGCCGCTTGTAAGAGAAGGATATGAGAATTTTGTCTAATCGATTGTAAACTTATCATACAAATATCAAGTGGATATTAAAATTTTCAATCTTGTCAATATAATTTTTTAAATTTTATGAAATTCCAAAGTAGTTCTTTTTTTATTGATTTTCATTAGAAATTACTGATGTGAGGAGGTTGGTGATTATTATATCACCACGTTAGTAATTTTCAACAAAAATTGATAAAAAAAAAGTTATATAATAATTTTTTTTTTATAAAGATTTAAAATTAAATTAACCAACTAAAAAATAATAATACCCGATTCACATTCACCTAAAATGTTCACGATCGACTGGATAATTCTGTCGACTAGACGTGTGGCTGCCCTCCGTACGAATGCTTAAGCTTTTGGTGGAAACTTTTGTGCTCAAGGTGGGGCCCGCCTCTCAGCGATGAAGGTAGAAAACCTCTCTCACGGTCCAATCAATCGCTTCTGAATCAAGTGCATCGCCCTGCATCTCTTCTTCTCCGTCAAACCACGTGCGCTTTTCTTCCTGCTGCCCAAGAAAAAAGAGAAGACAAGAACTAAACAAAGGCACGCTTTGCTCCTCAGGTAGCCCTCGGGGACATCGAAGTCTCCTTTGAAATATCAAAAGTTCGAGTGACGTTTCTCGTGGAGTCTTTGAATAGTTAGGCCTAGTTAGCAAGAAAATCCAACGTAAGTTCACGTTACGTTGAGATCGTTTTTTGTCACGCACATGACTTTTAGTGTCGGAACGAAACGTCACCACTTTAACGCGTTATAAAGAATTTATATTGTTCACATGTGGTTCAACTAAATTAGGTGGGAGTTTGATTTGAATTGAAATTATTTCATCTGAATTTCAACTGAGACGATATATTAATGTTTGATATTATGTTCTTTTTTATTAAGTTAATTTAGGACTATTAGTATTTACATACGACAGAAGTTTCAAATTTGACGTCACTTTCTCTGTCCTCACTAACTAGAAATTAACCATAGGGATCTAGGGGCTTTCGGGGTAGGGATACTTTTGTCTTCTCTTATGAGGCGGATAGCTTAGTTTAGTTCATTTGTCTTGGTCCATATATCATGTGAATACAAATTTTCTCCAATTTTTAAAGTCGTGTTTCTCCATTATAAAATATATACTTTTTGAGAAGTTCTACACACATATTCGTGTGAAAGAAATAATTATAAATCTCATGTGGAGAAATGAGGGGAGTTCAGTACTTGTACCTAGCCGCGGATTGATTGAATCTTGGCCATCGATGATCGATCCTTGTGCTTTCTCTCTCCTCTAGGCTTTTTGAGATCTCCTTTAGTTGAGAAAAAATGCTAATAGTATCATAGTTTTCATACAACACTTACTTTCAAATTTACCGAAGGAAGCGTGCTTGGCGCGGCGCTAAGAGAAGTAGCTGTGGATCCAAACTCCTCTTTAATTTCTCCAATGCTGTCATCTCTTACTTTTCAGTCGTAGAGTTGGAATTTGTTGCTTTCTTTCGTTCTTTCTACATTGTTGTGAGAGTGAGATTAATCAAGGTCAATTTACCGAAAGGAAATCCTAACAAGAACCTCAGACATGTGAGGGAAAATAGGAACTTGTTTGAAATCAAATACAAGAGTGAAAAGAAATTCAAGCTTTTCCATTGGTTAAATTGCAAGATGTCAAAGGGCAAAGAAGAAAAAATCATACTTTACAACTTGTTCATGGACAACATAACATCGTCAAAGAGATCGAAGAAGAGGGGTTTGAAGAATTAGGGTTTAAAGAGGATAGGAAATGGCTGGATTTATTCGATTATGATTTAAATTTGGTACAAATATGTTGAGTGACTTCACTGAAAGCTATTTATGTTGATTCGGAGTATTGACAAACCACATCAATTAAAAAATTAATAATACTATCATGTCGATTTTTAGCTTCTCAAGTTGGTGATGCCGCTTAAGTAAATTATTTTTTAACAAAAGTTAAACTTAATTAATCTAACGAAATTTTTTTACATTAAAATAAACATCGTACGAAAATTAAACTCCTTCTAGTTCTAATGTACATTTTCCCTTATTTCTAGAATTAGGAAGTTCTCTCTCCTCTCGTGAAAATCTTCTTTTCTTCAGGCGTAGGGTGACCGCCACTGCTGTCCATGGACAAGCGCGACTACCAGGAGCTGGTATTGTCAGCAATTCCGACGGAATTTGGCCGGTACGGCAAATTTTTATCATTTTATTTTATTTTTACTAGAATTCCACTTTTTTTTTTTTTTTGGGGGGGTTCATTTTCCGCAGGTATAAACTTTGAAGTGACTTTTATTTCAACAGTTTACATTTTTTTCCCAAATTTCCCAATTTGCGTTTTGTTTAAAATGAGTTGTTTCCAACATTCTGAAATATAAATTTTGGTATATGAGATTGTATAATTTTTACTAATGGTGCTTCAAATTGTTTTGTGGGCAATCATTAAATAATCAACTAGGATAGCTTTATATACTTGTCAAGATACAGACGAGTTATGATGCAATCGCTATTTTTATAAACCAAGTGCTTTACATTGAATCTATAGAGTGATATCTTAATGTAATTGTTAAAATGATTATTTCCTAAAATTAAATACAAACCTAACTTTTCACGGGCAAGCGAATGAGAGTAACATGAACCCTCTTCTGCATTCCATATCTTATTTTATTTCTACTTGTTTCATGAAAAATAAAAATTCAGAAAATATTTTACTAAAAATATTATTAATATCTATTGAAATAATTAGCCAATAAAAAAAACTTATATTATCAATAATAATTTATATTTAAATATTTTTATGGATAATAAAAGTACCTTTTGTTTATTAATTTTATAATTAATATTAAGAAAATAAATATTTCAAAAAAATTACTTTTCACGAAATAAATGAAATTGTTTTCCTCCTCCTTCGTCCTCCTCTTTTTAAGTCAACTAAAATGTCCTCTTTGACCACCGTCCTCTTCCTCTCTTTCTTCCCTTCTTCGTCCTGTCTGCTGCTAACTTCTCCCTCACTGCTTATCCAAGAACAGTGACAAAGGCTCCGACAGCGACAGCATCGCCAAAGTTCAGAGATGAGCTGAATGCGAACGCGAAGAAGAGGAGGCAGAACCGGGCGAGATTCCGTCGGGTATCGTTTTGGGATGGGTGGTTGCGCTAGCGTTAAGACAAACCTTGGCGATGTGAATATGATTAATGCTTTGACATGTCGTAATTGCACTTCACTGTCTTTCTGAGCTAAAAAGACTGTTCGTCGCCGCGTAGCCTAACGACCCGCGCAAGGTCGTTGGCAGTGCCACAGAAAGGAGCAGTTTTGACAGCTTCAAAGGCAGAGGCACCGTCACGGCGACGATCACCTTCAAATTCAAACCCTCGGGGTGGTGCAGTACCTTAACCATCTCATGCTAAAACTACTAATCCAAAAGTTGTCGCGATAGGCTTTGGAATGATACCAAGTAGAAGGAAAAGTTCGAAACTTATGATCTGAGGAAGGCCAAACCATGGCGATAGCTTTGGATTGATGTATTTTCTGCATTCGTATGCTCGGAGTAGACGGTCTTTTTTGGTTTTTTTTTTTTTCCTTTTACTAATGATGAGTTTGGTTTTTTCTTCATGCGCTTTCTTAAGATAAACAAGCTTCAGTGGGTGCTTTTTTTATTTTATTTTAATATTAAGCAACTTACTCGTTGTGTCGTAAGGACTCTATTTAATGTTAATGGAATAAGGGATTATTGAGCAATTTGGCGGACTCTTTTGTCATTATCTATCGATGCATCTTTCATTGGTTGATTGGTTGACTGATATTCCTTCAAATTTGATGCGTATTTTATAATATATGTTGATCTGATTAAAAGAAGAACTGGACACTATATTTCCAACATTGAAATAGAGAAGCTTCATTCAATTTTTTTGCAGTGCAACTCATCTTTTCTATGTATTTATGAGTGCGGTGCTTTGCACCGCCCAAAAAATTAAATGAAGCTTCTTGTCTTCAATCCTACTCCTTGAGTAACTATGGAAGCCTTAAATACTTCCCACCAACTCTAGCATTACGCAGAACCAGCAGAATGACACAATGCATGCGTGGAATGATTGTCAATTTTTATTTCATCTTTTCTTCCTCAATAGTCCGAGCCCTTCCTTTAAATGTTTATGCTTCGCCTTCGGCTAGCAGTGAGCTCATGTTGGCCTGGTCATTCTTCAACCGGCTTGATTTGCACAATGCTTGATGCCTTTCAAAGAGGTCGATTATTATGTCCCTTGCTTAATTATGTGTGTACGGATCAATCCACATTAAGAAATCGTAGCAACTTAGATCATTGAACTCACTACTTCTAATGAAACTTCTTCCTATGTTTTTGTTTTTGTTTTTGCCCCTATTTATCATGTAAATAGGTGGCCGCGGACCACAATAGCAAGTTAGCTCTGAGTCGACCACATTCGCAGTTACACAACTTGATTTTGCCGTATATCCCATTATTCTTCTTATCGTTCATCCTTTGATTTGGCAATTTAAGTTGCTCGAGCTAAAATGAGGGATTGTAATGCTCTCGCTTTTTCCCTCCAAATGTCGATTCTCTCTCTACAATTAGATTAGGGCTGGAGATGAAATTACAAGAAGACGCGTTTTTGAAAGGTTAAAAAGGGAAGAAACAGTGTCATTTTCGATCCACTATGGACGACTAATTAAGCAAACAGTGGTCGGAAAAAAAAAATTAAGCAAACAGTGAAGTAGGAGAGAGAAATTAATAAATAGAGCCACATCATCATTTTTTTATCCATCAATTTAGTTGAAACAAAGGAAGGAGCTTAATTGCTTCAACGTTACAAATTAGAAGACGTGATTGCATTATTTGAATATTTTAGAATTAAATTGTATTTTCATGACAAGACTTAAGATTTTTAATGCAATTATTCCTAGGCTGAACTAATAGGATAGCATTTTTAATACATTTTTTTAGTTGTTTGTTGCAAGTAAAGCAACGTGCGTCAATGCTTAGAACTTTTGTGCTCGTATCTAACTAGACAGGCTGGATCCGTTGGAAAATCGTGGGAAAGCATATGAAGATATGTTTTATTATAAGATACGTGAACGACCAAAATTGTTGGCACGATTATGCTTGCTTAAGAAATAACTGGCATGATATACATATACACGTCACATGGTTGCTGAAAGGTGATGGTATTGTATTAACATTATTGGACTTGAGCAAGTCCTTAAACGGCTCCACCCTGAATTAGGCATCCCAGGGTGCCCAGTTAGCCCCAAAAGGGGTTTAACTGGGAAATATCGGGATAACGTCCCCATTGGGCTTCCCCGCCAAACCCCTCCAAAGGGAGGGGAGCCCACCTTGGATCCCCGTGAAGCCCTTCTCCTAGCATACTAGGCTGGGTTCGGGGAAATGAAAAGGCCCGGATAGCCCCCTTCACAAGGGGGCTATCCGGGATGGCGGCATTTTCGGCCAAAATAATTACTTAGCTAAATTTTAACGTGTATTTATTTCAGTTTTCAAATTTACAAAATTGCACTAGTGTCGTCAATCAATATCCAATATTTTAAAATCCACGTGTAGTGCATGGACGGAGTAAATCTGCTGTAGGGCGTAAAGTCCTCTCTCTCGATATATAGATATGTGAATGAAGCTATGTTTATTTTGAGGAAAACTTTGTCATAAAAAAATATTTTTCCAAAAATTACTTTTCAAAAAAATGGTTTTTCCTTTTCAAGTAAAGGAATTCATTACCTTAACTTTAAGTATACATATATATTTTTTTATTGTAAATGGTTTTCCGTTGACTAAGCATTTCGACAAATCAAACTCGTAATAATCCAGAAAACCAATTCGAGGAAAAGGTTTTCACTCAAGGAAACACACCCTGAGTCATATTTCTTATTTCATGCAGAGGTAATGAAGTATATATTATCATTAAGAAAATCATATTTTATAATGAATTATAGGGTATATTTGTTTCATTAAAAATGAATTATATGAAAAATATTTTCCTACACAAAAATATTTAGACATAAATTTTTGTTAACAATGAAAATATTTTTCATGACTAATTTTTTTCAAGTGATATAAGCGGTTATTTTTAAGAAAAAATTTCACTTTTTGGATTCTTTTATTTTGTTGAAAATGAGTGATTTGAAAAATATTTTCCTAAAATGATCATTTCTATCACTTCCAAAAATAAATAAATAAAAATATTTAGATATAAATTATGGGTAATAATAAAAATAATTAATTATTTCAATCGATATAAATAATCACTTTTAAAAATTTCATTTATTTTTCGCGTCACAATCGAAGCCATTACGCAATCATTTTCCTTCTCTTAGTATGAAACCGAAAGTAGGTGGTTAGCCCATGGAAACCTATCATGTCCACAAAATCTCAAAAAAGGTGACAAGAAAACAACGGAAGATTCCGACAAAAAAGAAAGCCACTAAGGAAAACAAATCAAAACAAAAAATTGACAAAACCTTTGAGAAACCCGATGTCGGCTTCTCGAGTGGTGGACGTGGCAGTACCAAATCAATTTAAAAGAAAAAAAGGGCTCTCGCCAACGTAATTCACAAGTAAATCATTGGCCGGTCGATTATTATTATTATTATTATTTTTCTGGTGTCGTGAAATCTAGTCAATTGGTCTCGTCCGAAAGTATGGTCAATGGACACGCAAAAATCAAATCGTATTTGACCTATAGCCACGACAATGAAAGCATCGGCATTCTTAATCGCGACGGTCGTCGTCCTCCTTGGGCGATCGTATAAAAATCGGAAAAAATTGCCGCCAATGACTATGCTCCACGATCTGACTGAAGACTATCTCCTCGTAGCGAAACGAATTATATAATTAGGAGGTGGGACTTTGTTGGAAACTAATGGAGCGCACGAAGGCATTAAAGCTCGTACCGATTGCACTAAATTTTTTTGCTTTTGGCCAGTGTTAGGACTTTGATCATCTTCAAGATGGGCACCCCAAAAAAAAAAAAAAAAAAAAAATAATCAAGAAAGTGCGATTTGGAACAAATCAATGCGAGAGTTTAAAGAAAAACGTATCACAAAAAATCATGAATAGCTGAATTTGTATCGTTCACGATTCACAATCATAAAATAATGATTTCCGTGAACAAGTGCTCTAAGATCGGCTGAATGATTACATGGAAGCTTAACCAGATCCACCTTATTAACAAAGTTAGGGTTAATATCATAAAAAAAATCGAATTGATAAGCTTGCAACAATTTTCCTCTTCATTAATTATTAAATTGGATAGCTAGTTTAAGGTTTTATCCCCCATTTGTCACATGAATATTAATTTGTGAATTTCTGTGGTAATAATTCAATTTATGGAAAATATCGGAGGGCATATTTGTGCAAATTTGCCATTTTTGTGGTAGTAAAAAAAAAAAAAATTAATTTTGAGTAAATTTATCATAATAATACCAGTTTGGAATTTTTCGTGATATTTAACCCATAAGGTTAAAGTGTAGTTAAGGAATGAAGGAAGACATCTAGACCCTTCCTTGTCCAAACTATTTTTCCAAGGGAATGTAATTAAAAAATTAATTTCTTCGCCTTTTACTCCACTTTACCATTTCTTCTTTCCCCACGCATTATCAACTGTTTGATTTTCTAAATGAAAACGACTAATCTGACAAAGAACCTTCGATGCAAAAGCTTAGTCGTTGATTAATTGCGATTAGAATGCTAATGACAACAGACATATACTAATCCCACAATAAATAAAATGAATTAATATCGAATGATGATTGCAATAGGGATCTGAGATCACGCATCATGAATCATGCCGCGGCTGCCGACCTACCATTAAGCGAGCATCACCACCGTTGGTTTGCTATCAATATGCTGGAGGATCCGATCGAACGGTGTTCGCCTCACGTGTGTGTACATGGAGGAGAGAGAGAGAGAGAGAGAGAGAGCTCCCAAGTGTTTTTCGATTAAGTACTGGCCCCGACTGACCGGTTACGAAGCATAGAGTGTTACGGGCTTTTTCACTTCTTTTTTTTTTTTTTAAATAATTATTATAGTATTGTCCATCGCTCCGTGTTTGGTTGAATGTGCAATCATACGTTATTAGAGAATCATCTAAAATAATTTCATTGAAAGTCAATCGAGCCCTTTCGTTAAGAATCTATGCGAATGACCTTTTGTCAATATAATTGTCTTGAGATCTGAGCACTGTTATTTAATAAGAGAAATTGAAAGAGGCTAGCTAACCTCAGCTTAATCATCTCATCGGAAACAAATATTCAGTAATTATTTATCGACAAAATTCTGCATTCTTTATAGACCGTGTAAACTGAGCCTATCCTTGACCAATGATCATGTGGTCCCATCGCGATGCCCGTACAATTAGTAATTTTGATATTGGGTTCACGATATATTCCAGATGTTACCGTAAGTTTCTCTTCGCAATTCATGTTTTGAGAAAGTCAAAGGATCGTAGCATTCTAATTTATTAGTGTACCAATTCTTGCATGACCTCTTCAACATTGTTCACTCGATAACAGCAAAATATGACTTGAGTTTATAATTCCCTCACCGAGAGGGCGTAAGTTTTTAATGCTATCTTGTGAGGTTGCCTGAGGGGGAATATTCATGCCGAGCATTTGTGTGGACTTGGTACTTGGAAAGCAACGTTTCCTATGAGGAATTTTAGGGGTTTAATAAGAAATCTTAGTACATGTAGCATTTCTTAATCTATCATGATCAGCCGATGAAGGAAATACAAGGCCACATTTTTCCCTTCCTTAAATACAGAAGCATCTAGCCCTCTATTTTTTTTTTTTTTTTTTTTTTGTTACCTTCTATTTCAAGTTAGTTCCCAAAAAGTAAGGATGAAAAGAAATTATAGATCAAGACCAAAAAAAAAAAAAAAAAAAAACACATACATCCACTATTTAGTCAAATTGTTAACTAACTCAATCCCATGAATTTACCATTATGAGGATGTATATAGAGAAAGAGTAAAAATAAAAATAAAAAGAGCATACGTAATTCAATCAACATTGGCTGTAATTCAAGTGGAGAAGCAAAGTAGAAATCCAATACCTTCATTGAGGGAAATTACCAAAAAGGAGTCCAAGTCCAATCGGTTAACATATTTATTAGACCTAACCTTACTTAAAAGTTTAAATTAATGAATTATAGGCTAACTACAATATATAAATTGTCCATACCACTCTAATTTTTCAATGACACTTGTGTGTATCTCAACAATCTTGTCAAGTTTGCTTCCCTCAATTCAGATTGCATCAACTTAACTTAAATCTCTTAAAACCCACTTTCATCCACAATCTCTTTCTCTGAACTGAACCATGAAGGTTGCTATGGAAATTGTGTTGCTATATCATAGTGCCCACACACCCAGAAATCATATTAATCACCAAATTATTTTCCTTTATATTTTTAACAAACATCAATACATATTCAAGAACTACTTGATTATCGATTGATATCATTTGTTGGTAGCACGTAAAAGGAAGGTAAGCCCAAGTGAATTTATTGTTCGACTTGAACTTGAGCTCTCTCTTGGTGATCTCTTTAAATGAAGTTACTAGACTTCTACGACTCATATCCCCAAAATCAATCACGTAATCAATACATAAAATGCTTCATGTTCTTGCTCGCTCTTTTGCCAAATAATTGATTTTTGTCTTAATCATGGAGTGTTGGAGGAATTCGCGACATAGATGATAGAATCCATAAGTGAATTATAAAGAGAACAAATCACATCAAGTTATTTTTTGAGCAAATTGCTCATTTAGCATCCATTCGAGGAGCGATTCTTTTTTTTTTTTTCCATATCTCGCGACTTCAATATTTTGATTTTGTTTAAACTGCAATATTTCAAATCTTTACGATATACGGTACTAAATATATAAGTATCAATTGACTACAATAATCAATTGTGCATTGAACAATCTAAATGGCTCTTATAAATATCCTTTAGCAACACACGAAATGCTCAACTCGAAGATAGTGGGTTTGCCCTCTCTCAAAAAATTAATCTGCCCTTTCTTCTCACTCGCCTCTCTTTGGTTCCATTTTTCTGCGTAGTCTTCTCAACTCGAATTGATATTTTCTCTCAATCTGAATTGGGAGTATTTTATTATTTTTATCTAATTTTTTTCCCTGGCTTGCTGCTATGCTCTTTTTGTCTACTTACCAAACTTATCTTTCACTTCCATAGTTAGACAAAATAAATTGCTTCAGATCCTCTAAATCAAGAAATTTGATAGGATGATGAGTTCATATGTTATACGATATCTCATAATTTTGGAAGCTCTCATCTTCCGATCTAGATATTGATCCAAAAGCTCCTCTTCCCGATCTAGATTTAGATCCGGTAGATCACTAAAGGCGTTTTCATACTCATTAATATTCTTCCAAACTAGATCTAGATTTTGAAATCTCTTCAACCTACTTTCAATGTCTTTGCACAACGATGATATTGAGGTCACCGGACCCAAGCGCAAGGGGTGATGACGCAAGCAGTGCTGTAACTATCTCCGTTCATTATACTTTGACGTCGAGACAAAAACGTTCTTTTGGGATGAGGGCAATACCCATCGCCAGTTCCCGCTTTACGTTCGGGATTTGCTTGCTCCATAATTCCGGATAACCAGGCACCCGACATTTTCATTACTTCAAGAAATCGAACGAATCTACATCGGACACGATATTTCATAACATACGGAAGCGCGCCCCGACACGATTCTATTCCATTCCAGATAAATAAACAGTAAAATATAAATAATACACAAAAGAAATAATATATATTTATTTATTTTTATAACTTTAGGCGGGTAAGTGGGGGCGAGTAAAAAAACAGCACTACTACTTTCCACCCGGCATTCCGTATTTCGTACTTGCTTTCCCTTCTACCTACGTCTTCCTCCTCCTCCTGCTCTTCTTCTTTCTCCGTCAAAATCAACGAAGAAAAAAAAAGAAGAAAAAAAAAGGAGAAAAAAAAGAGAAGTCATCTTTGACCACCACCATAGCCAAAGTCGCCACCTTCCTCCTGCCCCTCCTTCCTCCTTCTTCCCTCCTTCCTCCGTCCCCTCTCCGTCTCCCCATATTTATACACCGACGCGTCCGCCCAGCTCCCACCGTCCCGACCGAAGCTCAGATGGTCGCCGGCGGCATCGCTCGCCGGAACGACGCCAGCAGCAGCAGCAGCCGCCGCCTCCTCCTCGGTTGACTACTCCGGTTCGACCGCTCCCGCCTTCCGCCATGGGGCTCTGCATCTCCACCACCAGGGTCAGCGGCTCCAGCAGCAACGCCGCCGCCGCCGCCAACCAGAAACGCCACGAGATCGGGCGGCCGCAGGCGGGGGCGGCCGGGGGGACGGCCGGGGCCAATGAGAAGAACAAGCAGAAGGTCAGGGGCGAGGCGCAGGGGGGCGAGGGCGGGAAGAAGAAGAAGAAGGGGAGCGGGGTGATCCCGTGCGGGAAGCGCACCGATTTCGGGTACGCCAAGGACTTTGACCGGCGGTACACGATCGGGAAGCTGCTGGGGCACGGTCAGTTCGGTTACACTTACGTCGCCACCGACAAGGCAATGGAGATCGAGTCGCCGTCAAGAGAATTGAGAAGAATAAGGTGGTTCACTCTTCTTCTTCTTTTTTTTCTTTCTGTTTTTCGTATTTTTTTTGGTGGCTTCTTCTCTTCTGCTGCAAGTCGCGATTGCTGGTTCTGGAGATCAATTTAGGTTGCGAGATTGTTGTGGGGCTAAATTTGGTGTTCAATTCAGTTGTATATAGAAGGGGATCAAAAAAAGGAAAGGATTTCATGATGTCACTGATGAAGAATTGATAGACTAGAGATTACTCCAAAAGAAGAATCTTTTTTCATCTTTGGAGAAGGGATAGTTTCTAGCGATTCAGCTTTTCCGATTGAATGAGTCCATCTGAAGCGAGATAATCGGCGCACGCATCCGGTTGTCCAAAAGGGTGCGGACACTGTTGCAATTAATTCTCTCCGTTAGTAGGAATATTCCTGCGAATTTGGCTTGTTTGATGGATTCTGGGGAAGCTTGAGATAGGCATTAGAGGAGTTGAAATTTGTCGAACTCGGTGGGCTTTTAGCTTAGAGCTTTTGCAGTTCAGGATCAGGTCAGATTCCGGGGGTTCTGCGTTTCGCCTTTGTCTGCTTAGTTGCTTTTCTGTGGTTAGCTCTGTGAATTGGGTTGCGAGGTTCTCCGCTACCTTATCTTTTAGTTGTTAAGGATAAGCAATCTGGATTTTCTGCGAAATTTTCCAAGTATTTGTCATTGGCCTGACTACGAGAACCACAAAAAGTACCCCCCTTTTGCACTTTTTTTTTTTTGTCTGGTTTTTTTTTTTTTTTTTTTTATCTTCCTGGCTAATTCAAAAAGAAGAATAATGCTAGAGATACGTATATTGTTTTGCAAGAATGGCTTTGCAAAGCGATGTGCAGATTTTTGTTGAGTGTGGAATATGATCCACTTGTTTAAATACTAACTTACAGCTCGCCATGTCGCTTTGAAAATCAATTTTGTGGAGCTGTTATAGCATTACCCTTTGGGAGAATGGCTTGACACATGCTGTTGCATGTTCCTCAATAATTGTATGTTTTATGTCCACATGAACTATAAATTCAACCCATAGGTTCAATTATGACATGTGGGGCTCAGCGGAAAGGAAAAAGAGAAGAAAGGGAAGGGGAAACGGAGAAGCTTGTTATGCAAAAAGTAGATCGGTTTCAGTAGGTATAGGCAATTAAATTGGCTTCCTTGAATTTCTACCTTATGCAAGTTGAATTTTCCAAATTTTTTTAATATTTAATTATATTACATACAAATATGCTTATTTTGCCAACCATGTAATATCTCTTGTCTTATACAGTATCTTGATCTGGGTAATTCGGTTTAACCCCTTGCTTGCACATAATTCTTTTGCTTGAACTATAATAGAGGAGAGATTTATGATACGTGCTATTGACCAACAGTTACATCAGTAAACACTGTTTAGAATGTAGTGCAAAGTCTCCACGTCAGGATTCAGATAATTAGAAAGGGAATACATTTTGAACTCCATGCCTTTTCTAGCAAGAATATCTTCTAAGTGGCTCCTTTGAACTTTTTGTTTTTCTTCTCGTCGTAGTTTAGTGTCTTTATGGTGGTTCAATTAAGCAGAGGTCTCCGCATGGAGATAATCTTCTATTGTTGGTGGTATATTTTTTTTTTTATAATGTTTGCATGAAACTCCTTTAAAAATCTATCCTAAAACGGTTGGGTAATCTTGCAAACAAAATGTTGAATGCAGATGGTTCTTCCTATTGCTGTTGAGGATGTAAAGAGAGAGGTCAAGATATTGCAAGCCTTGACAGGGCATGAGAATGTTGTTCAATTTTATAATGCCTTTGAAGATGATTCGTACGTGTACATAGTTATGGAGTAAGTTATGCCATCCTTTCTCGAGATGTTACTTTCCCCCAAGAACTCAGTAAATAGTATTATTCTAGTAATAATGCTTTTTTCTGCTTTTATTTTCTATCTGTGCATAATGACTTTGTGTTATCTTGATTTTACTTTTTCAGGTTATGTGAAGGTGGTGAATTACTGGATCGGATATTGTCCAAGTAAGAATTTTTGTCTTAAATGACTGAAGCGGCGATTCTTGTAGCTCTCAAATGCTTGATCAGTGTGCTACTTCATGGTTTTCTTTGAGCAGGAAGGACAGCCGGTACACTGAGAAAGATGCGGCAGTTGTTGTACGGCAGATGCTCAAAGTCGCTGCCCAGTGTCATTTACATGGTCTAGTGCACCGTGATATGAAACCAGAGGTAGAAGTCATGACATGTTGAGTTACAATGTGGAGTAATGCTGCTTCGGAAGCTCTCTTATGTTTCTCGTTACCTGCAGAATTTTTTGTTTAAGTCAAAAAAAGATGACTCCTCTTTGAAAGCCACGGATTTTGGCTTGTCGGACTTCATAAAACCAGGTGATTAGATTTTTATGGCTGAAGATAATTTTGCGTATTGCTTAGATGACATTTGGCTTTCTCTGTCCCGACTCCTGAGTAATATTAGTGGAAGTATTTCACCTCAGCACCTGCCTCCTCTTATGGACTGTCAGTAGCTGCCGTGCTAAATGTGATAGTGCAGATACTAAAGTGGGCCATTTAATTTTTATAATCAGATTGACATATCCTCTTTGTTTTCTTTCATTTTCCCTATTTTGTTCATAGGGCTATAAAGGATTTTGACTTGCTTTTGCAAACCTATGCCGTAATTTTTTTTTTTTATAAACTGAATGAGAAATTGCCTGAAAATTAATGCTCTTTCATTGATTGCAGGAAAGAAGTTTCCAGATATTGTCGGTAGTGCCTATTATGTTGCTCCTGAGGTATTGAAACGCAGATCAGGACCAGAATCAGATGTGTGGAGTATTGGTGTGATAACATACATTCTACTATGTGGGAGGCGTCCCTTCTGGGACAAGACTGAAGATGGTATATTTAAGGAGGTATTGCGTTTGTCTATTTGGAGCGACTTCATTTCTACCCTTTCTAGTTGTTTTGTTCAAATCTTGTGGGTTACGTGACCCATGCAATTTGACTTTTACCTAGTTCGGAACAGCGGGTTATGCAGCCCATGCGATTTGACTTTTACCTAGTGAAGAACACTTGAAATCTTTTAGAACATACAAATATTGGTGGGAGAGTCGATAATTAATCATCACTTGAAATAAAGTGAAAGCAAATGGTCCTTAATCAACAAAATGAGAGACTGTTGAGTGAAGTAATCAGTTTGCACTTCTATAATTTTGCACTAGTTCAGATGCCCAAGATCCCACAATCAATATGTAACATTTAATATTTCCAATCCTAGCAATAAGGGAGGGAAACGTGGGGAGATCCTGTACCTTAGATGCCAAAACTTTCCTTGATGATTTTATTTTTTGCGACGTCACTTATGCTGCTGTTTAATTTTTTTCAGGTTTTGAAGAGCAAACCTGATTTTCGACGCAGACCTTGGCCAAGCATAAGCAATAGTGCTAAAGATTTTGTTAAGAAGCTACTGGTAAAGGATCCTCGGGCTAGACTAACTGCTGCTCAGGCCCTTTGTATGTCTCCATTTCTTCTTGAGCTAACTCTTACGGTGATTATCATTTTCTTGTTCCTATAAAAGTGTTCTCATTGGGTTTCCCTCATCTGCACTGTCTCTACTGTTTCAGCACATCCTTGGGTGAGAGAAGGGGGAAGTGCGTCAGAAATACCAATTGACATATCTGTTCTGCACAATATGAGGCAATTTGTGAAGTATAATCGTTTCAAACAATTTGCATTGAGGGTGAGTTGCACATTCATAAAAATTTTCAGGAGAATGATCTGTCCCCTCTTCTATCTTTACTTTATTTTCTCTCTTTTCTTTTAAGGAACTTTTTAAATTTCCACCTGCAGGCTCTGGCCAGCACGCTAGATGAAGAGGAACTGGCTGATCTCAAGGATCAGTTTGATGCAATTGATGTAGATAAAAATGGTTCCATTAGTCTTGAAGAAATGAGACAGGTGGGTTTCTGATTTTGGAACTCTCTAGTATTATGCAACTTTTACCAAAGTATGTCTGTTTCTCTGTTCAGAATAGACAAACTGAGAAAGATGGTTTTTCCGCAGGCCCTCGCTAAAGATCTTCCTTGGAAGTTGAAAGAACCCCGTGTGTTGGAGATTCTTCAAGCTGTAAGCCTTTCTCTATCCATTGGATGAATCAGCATAAACTCATCTACTTGGAAGTTGTGTTTTTTACTCTGATTGTCCCTCTTAAGGAATTAAGAATTCTGCATCTTTCCTCCTCCCTTTTAGTTTAAACCTGCATTAAGAATTTTTTGTATTTTTGAATAAAGAAATGTGCAGACTACTATTCTTCATCAGGAGAATTTCATTGGTATTTTTCTGTGTCTAAATTTTTCTGTCCTTGAGCAAATATGACAATACCTAGTCCATAAGACTTGCATTGCGTTTTCTGTTTGTCTGGATTAGTCTAAAGCATATTTCCATCTCCCTCATGCAGATTGATAGCAATACAGATGGATTAGTAGATTTCCATGAGTTTGTTGCTGCCACTGTACATGTGAATCAATTGGAGGAACACAACTCTGAGAAGTGGCTACAAAGATCGCAGTCTGCTTTTGAGAAATTTGATCTTGATGGAGATGGGTATATAACTCCAGAAGAGCTAAGAATGGTATGTGTTCTTTCTCCCTTTGTGCTGCATGCCCAATCTTTAGTCTCCTCTCCTAGCTGCTGTTCCACAATCTCACTTGCACCTCCCGGCAATTAATTTACTTTTGAAGATGAAATATTTGCTTATTTATGCGCAATAATAGATTATGGAATCCAACTCAGCGAGAAGAGACTTTCTTTTATGGTTTTGTCAACGCTTTTACTAAATCATCGTCATTATCATTATCAATGCCTTTATATGGATGGAGCCCAGCTATTCCGATGAAGCAAAGGATTGAATGCATGTTTCGAGCGGTCAAGCATGGGGAACTTCTTGAAAGCCTTCATCTTAATATGTTATTCAGTCTACTACAGTAAAGGCCACCTATCCATAATTGAAAGTTCCTCTCGTATTAGCAAGTTAGATAGCAATTGTCCACTAAGCACCGGGTGTTTGATTATCAGAAATAATTTGGCATGAAATGATTCTGGGTCCATCTCATCCAAGACAGTGCCATTAGCATAATTCGTAACCCTTGAGATGTTTCTTTTTTGGCAGCACACCGGCCTGAGAGGTTCGATCGATCCACTTCTTGAGGAGGCTGATATCGACAAAGATGGGAGGATAAGTCTATCAGAATTTCGCCGGCTGCTGAGAACTGCCAGTATGAGCTCAAAAAGCGTCTCCAGCCCATCGAATTTCCGGAATTCACGTAAGATGTAGTTTAGGAAGAGACGTGAATTTAGGAAGATGTACAGTCTCTTGTTCAGAGTGTCGGGAATTTTCTTGTTGCTTCCCCCACCAATTGTAAGCTGTGATCGTGAGTATCGCATCGATGCAAGCGCATAAGTTTCCCTCCCATCACGCTCTGCTCCTTCCCGAAAACCGGCGCGCGTTTGCGAAAGCCGCCGTCGGACTCTAGTTGTAGTACATTGTAATCTGCCATTGAAGAAGAGAGCTATTAGATTTGATTCTCCGTTTTGAGAAACGGTACTTAAACGCCGATTAAAGCTCATGTTTTCTTTATTCCACGCCATATTATCCAAAGTGTTTAAGCGTAAATGTCTCTTTTATATCTAAATCGTTTGTAGAGCTCACCATTCTGTCTCTGGTGTGACCTGGTCCTTTTCCTTTTTCTCCTGTTTATTTTTCTTCGATGTGGTATTAATTTCCAAGCAATCAAAGTTTCGTTAGGGTTAATACCACAAAAAACTCTAAACTAGTACAATTGTGATAAAATTATCCGAAATTAATTTTTTGATCACAAAAATTTCAAACTGATTTACGATGAATTTAATTTTATTAGTTTTAGTTAAATTTACATTAAAAATATTTAGTTGGAAAACATATAACAATTAACGGATGTGCTAGTTTGGGATTTCCCACTTCATTTGTCACAAATGTATAGGTGTTTGAATTAATTTAATTGAACGTATTAATGTAAATTTGTCACAAATATATTAATTTAAAATTTTTAGTATTTAAAAAATCAATTTTTGATAATTTTGTCACTATACCAATTTAAGATGTTTCGTGATATTAAACATTTTTTTAAAACTCTCATGGCACGTGGATTTTAAAACTCATGACCTCAAGTAAATGAAATTAATGTGTAAATTGATGTGACGTGGTTTTCTTTTCAGGTACTCACTAATAATTCATCACCAGATACTATGTATCAATCTTATAAATCACGTTAAAACCGATTCACATCATGAGATTCGACACCCTGAACTTTTTTGTAATGCACAAATCTCGTGCTTTAGCAATTCGTGTGGTGGAGGACTCTCATCGTGTCATTACAACTCATGCGGCCTGTCGTTGCTTTCCTAGACGGATGCGAGCTCCTTGATTCCACAACGTAAGCACCGAATCGTCAGTAGATTCTTCTGTCGGGCGTTTGCCGCGTTGTCTTCTCTGTTCAACGCAAATGCCTCTTTCCACCGCCTCCCCCGCCGCCGGTCACCACACTCTTGTCTTCTTTTCTTCCGCAAGGCCGAAGTCGATGGCAACGGCAAGTAGTCATGCGAACTGGGCGAGTTAGAAGGTCGTGGATAGTGGTTACGCCAAGGACTTTCGCCAAAGCTGGCGCGGCCAATTTGGATACACTATCGTCACCAAGATAAGGCCAACGGACAGCAGGTTGCCGCCAAGCGACTTTACAAGAACAGGGTCACTCTTGCTCAGTCCCTCTCTGTTTTTCTCGGAGTCATTCCACTTAGAGTCGCGAACGCGTACATATGATCATGTGTTTGCGCTCGTGGCAAGATGAACAAATTTTGCATGAAATAGCTTGTGCACAAGTCCGAAGGCTGAATGTGTGTACATACATATAGCAAACAGTTAGCTCTTAGTAATCATGTCATTGTCACTAGATTGCAGGCGTACCGTACCACAGTTCAATAAAATAAATGTCTTCCGGATATTTTGTCGAAGGGTTTCCTAATTACAAGTTTAAGCTATTTGTTAAATGAGGGGCCATGTACATAAGCGCATCCAAACGCTGGCCTTTGTGTTATATCTCTTTCTGTGCCTCTATGGTGGCCTCCATCAGGCAGAGAGGCCTTCTGCAGATAATTTCCGCTGCTCAATTTTGAAGGTGTACTGTTTCCTGATATTTGCGTGAGATTCTTCTAAGATTATGTCCTGGAAAATGTTGTTAGCGTTGCAAATGTATTATTTGATTTATGGATGCAGAACTCTGGATCATGCTAGCCTTGACAGGGCTTTGAGAATGTCATTCAATTTTATTACGCATTTGAAGATGATTCTTATGTGTACGTAGTCACGGAGTAAGTCGTTCCCATTCTTTTATCATCTTTTTGTCAATCAGTGCATGATGACATTGAGTCATCTCAAAACTGTTCTTTTCAGGTTATGCAAGGGTGGCGATTTACACAATCGGCTACTGGCTAAGTAAGAGCCTCAAGAACTCATGCAACACATGCATGTATAACTCAAGAGTACTAAATAAGTCTGCGACGACTGGTTTGTGGTTTTCCACGAGCAGGGATTATGGCTGTCACACCGACGAAGATGCAGCAGTGGCTGCACGATAGATTGTCCAAATTGCAGATTTTATTCACGTGGCTTGGCACACCGTGACATGAAACCCGAGGTAGAGACTAACGAGTATGTCCCTGGTCCAAAATGCAAAGTACTGCTGATTGGGTAGCTCTCTTATCGTTCCTTGTCGCTTGCAGAATTTTATGTTCAAGTTGAAGGAAGAGGAATCCCCTCTGGAAGCCACAGGTTTCGGCTGCTTGGATTTTATAAGACCAGGTAATTAGAAGTTGAATGCTGAAGATTATTTTTGTTTTTCCTCAGATGACGTTCAGCGTATGCTGTGCTAAATGTGAAGAGGCACTGGCACTGGTGGACTCACCAGTATATTTTTTCAATCGATTGCAGGTGAGAAGTTCCTAAACAATTACGGCAGTCTCAACTCGATTGCTCCTGAGGTATTAAATTGCCAATCAGGACCCAGATCAGATGCGTGGAGTATCAGCATCACAACCAATGTCCTACTCAGCAGGAGGGGTCCCTTCTAGGACACAACTGATGACAGTATACATTATTGCAGGTGCTTGCATTTTGCATGGTAAATGTAATCCACGTATCCAGGGAATGAAGTGAGTGAATGTTGAACGGAGTGATGCATTGGCTTGCACTTAAAATTTTCAACTAGGTTTGTAGCTTAGTCACCTGAGGACTCAACCAAAACAAAACATGACACAAGATTGCCAATCCTTGTGAGAAAGGAAGGAAAACATTGGCAAACCTGTACCTTAGAAGCCACATGAGAGCAATGAGGGTAAAGGTAAGGACGTATATACATTATTGGGGAGGTCGATGTCATAAATGCAGTTTACACACTGCAAAAACCAAGTGATTAAGCAGAGAGATGCCTTAAAGTCACCCTTTTTTGTACCTATGACACATGAACATGTCAAATACAGGGAAAAGCGGGAGAGATCTTGTACCTTAGATAGGATTTCCTTTGCAATTTCCTCTCTTTTTCCCTCATGCAGCTAATTAATTCCATCAGATCTTGCAATTCGAACCTGATTTTCGATGCCAACTAAGTGATGCTGCCAAAGATTTCATCCAGAAGTTACTGACAAAGTATACTCGGGCTAGACTGACTGCTGCTCTGGTCCTTTGTATGTCCTGGTTTCTATTAAACCAACTGAATAAGTAAGCTGGGATGAATGCACCATGTCTATCTTCACGGTAAAAGTAATCTTATGGCGTTTCTTGGTACAATACGGATACTCTGTCTCCAATTTTTCGGCACATTCTTGGCTTAGAGGAGGAAGTGCACTGGAAGTACCTGTCGACATATCTGTTCTGCGTAACATCGGGCAATTTGCACAGTACAGTTTTTTCAAACAATTTGCTTTGAGGGTAAGTTTCAAATTCTTGGAGCTTTTGGTGCGTGCTAGAGAGACCTTCGGAGCACCTCTTGCTAATTTTATTTGTGTTTCTTTTATAGACTCGCTCTTTACCTTTTGAATCACCACTTGCAGGCTTTGGCTGACACACTCGATAAAGAGGAACTGATTGATCTCATAGATCAGCTTGATGCTATTGATGTTGATAAAGATGGTTCCATTATTTTCAAAGAAATAAGATAGGTCGATTTTCCAATTTCAGACATGTACAACATTATTGTGCCACTTCCGCAAAGCTACAATTTCCTCTCCTGTTAAGAAACGAGAATATTAAAAAAGATGGTTTCTCTGCAGGCCCTCACCAAAGATCTTCCTTGAAGTTGATGGAATCGCAGGTATTGGAGATTCTGCAGGCTCTAAGCTTGTCTCTTTACATAATTCAGCATTTTTGCTCTTCCATTTGAATTTGAACCTTGATTCTGTACTGTTCTCTCGTCAGGAGAATTACACCAACGTGTTTCTCTTCAGAATAGTTTCTATAGCAGCGAATTTCAGCAAAAGAAGTCTGTGTGACTTGCCCTATGGTATCTAATCATCGGAAATGCTCTGAGCACATGTTTCCTCTCACTTCACACAGATAGACAGCAGTGTGGATGGGCTAGTGGATTTCCACGAGTTTGTCTCCAGCACTCTAAATGTGCATCAACTGGAGGAGCTCGACTCGGAGAAGTGGCTACAGAGATCACAGGCTGCTTTCTAGAAGTTTGATCTCGATGGGGACTGGTATATTACCCCTGAAGACCTAAGAATGGCAGGTGTCCTTTTTCCTTACTCTCAGCCTCAATCTAATGCTGTTGTCATTCAGTTTTAGGCCTAGGGAGAGTTTTCTTCCTAGCATTTTTCCATGGTCTCCAATAATCATTTGGCCTGCTCCAATGAATGCATCACACGAATGAAATTCTTTCATTACTTGCTCAATTTAAATAGCACTTATCGGAATGCAATGTGAAACTTTATGCAATCAGTCAAGGGCCTGGGATGAGCTCTCTGTGTCTAAATTAAGATAAGGTTGTCCCCACAATTTGTCCGATGACTTGTTTCTTTCTCCGGCACACTTGATTGACAGGTTCTGTTGAATCACTTGAGGAGGCAGACACTGATAAAGATGGAAAGATAAGTCTATCGGAATTTCACAGGCTGCTGAGAAGTTGAGAGAGTACACGCTCTCGAAATGTCACTAGCCTGTATAACTTTCAGGATTTACGGAAGGATGTACGTTCTCTTGTTTTTTTGTTTGGGATTTTCTTTCTTAATGCTGCCCCCCCCCAAAATCGCGTGTTGTGATCACAAATTACACATCTAAAGGAGCGTATTATGAGTTTCCCTCATGTGCATCTCCAAGTCGATAATCATCCATAGGCTTACGGCCATGCATTGTAATATCCCATTGATTGGATAGACTTAGTCATCCAACTCTGATATCAAGTCTCTTGAGCATTCGATTCGGCTGCGATGGCAGTGATACGAGGACGGCACATGCTGCAAAAACACAGAGAGAGTCAAACCGATGTCCGCTGTTCCGAAAATTTACCTTCCATTTCGGCTCATAGCTCTCCAATTGGCGTGTACCCTCTTGCTTGGCTGTTGTTGATAATAAGGAACGACAAATTCGAAACGGGCACTATTAAGAAGGAGCTCAGGCAGTTCATTTTGACCAGATCAAAGTAGACAGAAAACAAGCCGAAGCGCGTCATATCGAAATGAGTCACGCCCAGATGAGTACTTCACCGTCTGGCAACTCCCTGTAATAATCTATGCACGGACAGACGCATGTGTGTTCCATAATTGATTTGACTTCGGTGGAGCCGACATCATGAATCACCGCCAAGTTGAAAGATTAGAAAGAGTCTGCAAATACATGGCTTCTGGGCGACGTGCGAAACTGGTTCTGGTTCAACGGCTACGCATCTTCTAGTGATTATACAAGAATCTGACGTAGTTATTATCACCCAAGTTGTTAGTCTCCCAAGTTGCAATCCAGACAGGCCTCTTCCATGCATCGAGAGCTCGGATCGATCCGCTATGCGACGCGACGATGCACAACACCCGACGATGGTGCAACAACAATCCGTACGCCGAAAAACCCAAAATTCCCCGATAAAAAACCCGTTATCCGACCGGTCACTATTCTCAGCACAGACGCACGCGCGTCCGCACTTCCCAACCTGTCGATCATACGTATGTACGGGACAAAATCAAAGTAGCTTCCAAGTTCGAGCCTTGAACGGTTCAAGCACGTGCACATCATCAAAGCGCATTTAATGTTTAGTAATACCATAAAGTCATTGTCCGGGAAGTTCATGTCGGGCGGACAAGTCGTGAGATAATAATTTCGAGGATGGTTATCCGAAACCCTCGATGACGAGATACTCGTGCAGGAAGAAGCATCATGGCTAAGTCCAAGGACGTAATGTCGCCATCTCACGCGATGGCGACGTGACGAACCGAGCAGGGGGGGTGGGCATGTGAAGCTTCCGAACGTTGCCGGAAACATGCGACCACTTGACCAACCCAAGTTGCATTATCTCTTCGGTGCGCTTGGTGGACTGACATCATCGGAGGCGTGCTCTGCCACTGATTTTCCGCTACACGCCGCGAGAAAACTTCGCCCCTCTTTCGATGGCGACCGGAGATGGCGATGGCGAGGGCGAGGGCGAGGGCGATGCCTCCGTTTGAACCGTTCAGCATATCTTCTTCGTACGCACTCGGAAATCTCTTGCCTTGTGAAGAGCTAAGTCAAACCCGGGGCTACCGAGCTTTGCGACTGAGCTTTCGCTTTGTGCCGGAGTTTTCGTTCCCGGCATGTGCGCGTTGATTGAAAGAAAAGGTTTCTTTTTGCCCGCTTACGTAGTAAAGGCCCTTTTTTTCTTTTTTTTTTTTTGGACAATGTCGGCAGTTTGCTTTGAAACTGGACCATGCAAATTTCTCCACAAGTGCACCATCGCACTTGTTATTTTATATATAGGTAGCCCGGAGGTGATTATCGGGTTCGGTTCTATTCGGAAGCTGGACCGAACTAGCCCGGATTGACCGATTCAAGGTCGTTATTAGGAAGAACAGTTCGATTTCCAATTTTAGATTTTGATCATACTTTTTAAAATTTTAAAACTTGATTGTTTTTTTTTTTTAAGTTTTATGATTATGTTACACTTTCGTGATAAGTTTTAAAATTTCTAATACACTTATCTTACTTTTGTTTATCTGTATTTCCAATCTTAGGATGAGTTTTGGGTTCGGTTCAAGACCAAACTCGCCCAGGACTGACCGATTCAAGGCCGAGTTAGGAAGGACTAGCTCAATTTGTGGTTTCAATTTCGAATCCACCAATTTTACTGGAGAACCAATTTAAACCAATTTTGAAGTTTATAAACAACAACATAACCACTCAATCGACATAAATTTTTGTATAGAATTGGTGGAACTTCTGTATTTTATAAAAAGGACTTGATTTTTTATGCAAAAGAACTATTAATAAAAAAATTGAAACCGGCAATGATGAGATTAGTTCTTAACTCTAGATCGGAAACACCCATCTTAAAACCGATCACTCCGGTGTCGGTGAACCGGTGGAATTGTACCATTTCAGTGATGTCCCACATAAATAATAAAGGCATCTTTTGTACGGGCAATGTCGGTAAAATTGCTTGGAAACTGGACGGAGCAATTCGTCCGCAATTGCCAGGACGCATACTCTGACTTTTTGTGAAGTTCTTGTTGTAGGCGCACTTTTTTATTTTCAAAAATTGCACTCCGTCGGTTTCACGAAAATGAAAATTCATTTTTTAAGAAAATAATCATATATTTTAAACCTTGATTTTTTTAAGTATTAAAATTTTATTGCACTTTCGTGATAAATTTTAAAATTTCCAATATACTTATCTAATTTTTGTTTATTTATAATTCCAATCTCAGGATGAGTTTCAAGTTTGGTTCAATCTAAGAGCCGGACCGAAGTCGCCCAAAATTGATCTATTCAAGGCCGAGTTAGGAAGGACTAGCTCAGTTTGTGGTGTCAATTTCGAAACCACCAATTTTACTGGAGACCCAATCTAAACCAATTTTGAAGCTTATAGATAACAAATAACCACTCGATCGACATAGATTTTTGTATAGAAATGGTGAAATTTCTATATGTTATTAAAAGAACTTGATTTTTTATGCAAAAGAACTATATAATAAAAAAAAATTGAAACCAGCAATGATGAGATCGGTTCCTAACCCTAGATTGAAAACACTCATCTTAAAATCGATCACTCAGTATTAGTGAACCGGTGGAATTGTACAATTTCACATTCGACAAAAAAAAAAAATGATGTCCCACATAAATAATAAAGGCATCTTTTGTACGGGCAGTGTCGGTAAAATTGCTTGGAAACTGGACGGAGCAATTTCTCCGCACGTGCCATGACGCATTCTCTGACTTTTTGTGAAGTTCTTGTTGTAGGCGCACTTCTTGATTTTCAAAAATTACACTTCGTTCGTGATAGAAAGTCATTTTTTAAGAAAATAGTCATATCTTTCTATTATTCATCTGGAGTCTAAAAATAAATTAGAAAATATCTTTTGTTATTCAATAAGAAAAATCTTTACCTCTATGCATCTCTTTTAATAATTTTATTATTATTTTATTTTTAAAATCAATTTTTAATTATTAATTATTAATCATTCTTTTTTTTTTTTTTTTTTTTTTTTGGTGACCAATCACATGTGAGCTAGAGTCTCGCTACAAGCCGGTGAGGCTCGAGCTCACTAGATTCTAGTGAAAGCAAGCCTTGTTGGCTTGTGGTGAGGCCGAGCTCGCCAGCTGACGCTTTAGTGCCCGAAGGTCGAGGAAGTTGGTAATCTAATGAAAAAGAAATCAAATACGAAGAATCTATTCTTTATTCATGCTTATTTTGACTACTATGTTCCGTTTATCTATATATATTATATAGATATTTCTATTTATAGATTCTATTTATAGAAATCTATGTAGTAGACTTTGAATGGCTAGTGTGGTTCTATTAGTAATGAAAACCTCTTTTTGGCTTCTGCCAAACACTTTTTCTTGTTGGTCGAGCTTTCTACAAAAAAAGCAATGCAAGTTCGGGTAAATCTACATTTGAAGAAGTTATAGGTATAGGAATTCGAACCAAGCTACCCTATGATTGTGATGTGATATCATCATTAGGTGGTGAGAAACCACACCTTATGACGAAAGGGGAGCATTACATCCCGATCGGAGATCCATGGATGACAGATGGTATCTCCCCATGGCCAAAGGGCCCATTTGATTCAATTCATGAATTAGCCCACACCACAAGTCAAGCTTAGCCACCTTCCCTTTCATTCTTCAGGTGGTCTGTGATAACGCTCGTTTAGGAGACAGCGAGTGGAGTGCAGAAGCATCTTTAGAGATAGGGGGGAGTACTACATGAGCTATGATGCCGGCAAGCTCGAAGCTCAAGTCCCGCTAGATTTGGCCACTAGGGTGAGGCTCGAGCTTGTTCAAGGCTAGTCAAAGGAGTTGGGGCCTCACCAAATCTGGCAGGGCTCAAGCTCGTAGGCATTGGGCGAGCTTGGCCTTGCATAATAAGGCGAGGCTTTAGCTAGCCTATGGACAATAGCTAGTCATCGTCTTGGCTAGTGACCGACCAAGACCAAGTAAGAAGAAGGAAAGAAAAAAAGAAGACGAATTAAAAATTTGTTTTTTTAAAAGATAAAAATAAAATGAAAATTAGTTTGGCGAAAGAATAAGTGAAAAACATTTTTCTCACTTTTAATTGTGTTTTGTCTAATAGTGAAAAACGTTTTCCAAAAAATTATTTTCCGTGAAATGAAAGTGATTGAGAAAATCTTTTCTTAATTTTGATGATCTAGATCACTTTAACAAAAAAGGCAACGGAAAATATTTTCAATATTAATAAAAATATTAAAGCATGAATTATTGTTAAATCGAGTTTAGCGTGCTTGGTCCCGCTATTTGGTTTTTCTCATTCTTTTTTTCAATTTCACTTGCTAGAAATATTTCAGAGAAAATATTAAAAAAATTTAAAAAAATCATAAACGTTCAGCTGCCATTGTTATCAGCAGACTTTATTTGACTTTTATATTCCTATTAAGACCATATTGTCCACCTGCTCTCACGACGTAAGATTGGATTATTCAGCCTATCAAAATTCAACGGATCATTGGCGGTGTGATTAGCCAAAAAAGGAAAAGGATCTATCTCTATTCCATCTTAGATTTTTTAAGCAAAAAGGTTTTCTTGATCCGCCATCAATGTTTACTTTTTTGGCACTAATGTTGGAGCAAGCATTATATTTTCTCTGCGTTTCCATAAGCTCTATATATGGACACACATATACACCTATCAATCATCATCTTATCCTTATACTATTCGTTTCGTTTTATTTGTCCTCTTCCTTCTTTTGGCTGGCCATGTGACCAGTGATTGATTAGCCTAAGCATCATCAGTTTATTCCTCCTAATTGAGTTCGTAGGGCCTTTGGATCATAATTAATAATCATGCCATTCCGCGGACGACCAATAGTTAAACATACCGGTAATCATTAGGGTTATGGAACGCCCTAACTAATTCAATAGCTTGAACAAGACCCGTGTCTTAACATTTCAATGAGTCGTTCCAAGTATGAAATTATTCTTCGCATGAGAGACAAACTTATGATAGCTGTATCTTGACAATGAGTCGGAACAATCCTGAACAAATGGATGGCTCCGATGGAGTTGAGGCTAACAAAATTTGCCCGATTTTGCACATAAAATTCATAGGAGAGTCAGATATCTCGAGTTGGATTTGAGGTAAATGCCAAAAATCAAGGTTGTGGATAATGGTTGCTTGTCCATTCTATAGAAAAATCAAAGATTCCTTCTTCTTATTTTTTTGTGGCTTTTTTTTTTTTTGGTGCTGGGGAGGGACAGACTCCAATTATAGTGATTGGGGTCCCTCTAAAGATTAGCGACCCCATGCCCATGGAATTTGGTTGGATAGATTTCGGTAGGCCACCAAGTGTCCCTAACGTTATCCTCATCCTAACTTGCATCGCAAGTGACTCAATTTCGATCGAATATCTCCCATCTGAAGACGACAGATCAATAAGTTAGATCATTGTATGGATAACAATTCGAGACTCTTAACTTGTATTTTCTTTTTTTTTTTTTTTGGCTTGCTTTTTTCTCCTTTCAACTCCTTACGAACTCTAGGAGGCAAAATCGGCTGAGTTTCCCAGGCAATCTCAAACGGACACCGCTCAAAAGGTCCTAAAACGGTAGGCATTACCATAGGCTCGAGAATCGAGATGGCAGGAACTGTGAGAGAGCGCTTAAGAGAATAAGCCATGAACGATCATGATTGCCATTTTCGGACCACGGCAGCTCAGAGGACCTTCATCATTCACATAATGCAACATAATATTTCATTATGGAACTAATCAACACAATATCCCAATTTAGCAAATAAATTATTTAAAAGAAAAAAAAACTAATGAGACTTGCCTATATATCCAACCCAAGAAAATATTAATTTGAAAATTTCGAGTTTCCAATCATGGGTAAGATGGAGCTCTCATCAAATAGGAATCTCATGTCCTTTCTTTGGTCACCATGCTTCCGCTAATGGTTACTATATTTTAGCTCTTCATTCTTGTGTGATTACAATAAGCCTGTTTTCAATTGGAAATTTGTGGGTTGAACCCCAAAAAAAGGGAAGTACTAAATTCTCCGTGAGATGAGAGGGGGAAATGAAGTGAAAAAAAGACAACGGACCCACCTAATTCAATTCTTTTTTTAAGAAAAAAATTGTCTAAAAAGGTCTTATTCTATTATATAGAAACCAATTCAGTCATAAACTTTTTAATTTGACTAATTCAGTTGTAAACCTATTGTCAATTTTTTAACGTAGCCCATTCGACCTCTTTAGGTCCTATCAGTTGAGGACTTTTACAATAATATTCCTTTTTTTTTTATATGTATTCTTGATTATACATCTTTAAATCCACTGGTCACAAGAAAAAGAGAACGAATTTACCTTTTGTATATCTTTGCCGGGAATGATTTGACGTGTGATCGAAAATGAAGGGGCAATAGGCGCCACATTCTTTCAGCCTTCTTCCCTTTATAGAAGAAGAAAGCATGCATTTTCAGTGACATTGAAAGATCATCCTTGGAGGTTAGACAAAGGGACTTATCACCCCCCAAAAAAGATTGGATTGCCATTGGAATGAAAGAGATAGTTAAAGATCCTTTACTTTAGCTTCAAGCAATTCCCCTCTTCTGCTCTCTAATGCTTTAATTTAAAGTACCAAACTGAAGGCACCCTCTTTAAGAACTCCGGCCAGAGCATCCCGCGCCATTCGTTCGTTGCATTTCGATGTGTCCATAATGCACGTCCAATCTCTCGCTGTTAGGCCGGCGAGTCGTATTTCTGCCTCCCGTTTTCGAGCATGGACCCGATTTCACTCGTTTCAGGCTATAGTTATTATGCACAGCTTTTGTTCATTGATGCAAGACCTCTAACTTAAACATGCAATTTTTTTTTTCTTTATTCTGTCTTTGATGGCAAATCTGGAAATGGAGATTCATTGAACCAAAGTGGTCCATCCCACGGGTTGGACCCGGATCCGACATTTATTGTGTGAAAGAAGAAGAAGAAGAAGAAGAAACCATTTGAAAAATCCCAATCGGGTGAATGGGGAGGAGTCACCAACTCATCGCCACCTCAGGCTCGGATTTTGGAATTTTTTTTTTTTTGGCCGGAAGGGATTTTGGAACTTGGATTCTGCTGACTCACTTGATAGTTGGATAAGCATTTCATTTTCCGCTTCACCCACAAAAATCCGAGATTGACAAAACAGCCCCAAATACGGAGGGAAAAAGAAATAGATTTAGCTCGAAACTGCATGGACATGCAAAACGGATCGCTTGAATCGAGAACTCGGCACCGGATCAAATTGGTCAATTGGGTCTAGTCCCCAATTCCTAAAAGGGGAATCGATGACCAGGCGCTTTGGTTTGATTTCAGTCCAATTTCCAATTTCAAAGGAAAATTGAATCGGACTAAATTGGTTGCATATACTGCTTTTTATTGTTTTTATTTCTAAAAAAATAGTGTATTTTAGTTTTCTTTTACAATGAAATCGGGACCTATAATTTGCATAATAAGATATTAGGATAGAAGTATAAGATTTTTTTTTTCGAGTTTTGAATTTGATCTCGATAATAAGATATTTATATAGAAACATAAAGAAAAATATTAACTGGTTCTGATTAATCGGTCCCATCCCGATTCCTAATTTTGGGAACTGGGAACTAATCATTCCTACTAAATTCAGCGCTTAATGTGATTTGACCGTTTTCCTAGGGTATCCAATTGAATCTTTTGTTTTTGACCTCGGTTTCTAATTTTGGGAGCTGGTAACTAATCATTCCTACTAAATTGAGCGCTTAATGTGATTTGACCGTTTACCTGGGGTATCCAATTGAATCTTTTGTTTTTGACCCCGGTTTCTAATTTTGGGAGCTGGTAACTAATCATTCCTACTAAATTCGGCGCTTGATGCGATTTGACCGTTTTCCGGGGGGTAATCCAATTGAATTTATTGTTATTTCAATCCCGCCCCCGATGATCTAAACGCCGTTTTCCCGATTTCACGGGGTCTCCGATTTTTTCGCGATCACGGGCGCAAAAACGCCCGCGTTTTTGCGTCGTCTCTTGCTCGGTCGTTATAAAGAAGGAACAGCCACACCGCTTCCCCCCATCAAACCGCGCCATAACAGAATCCCCGCGCCGTACCATGCTCTCGCTCTCTTCTCCGCCCCTCCTCCGCCCCACCACCGTCGCGGCCCCGGCGCGCGCCGCCGCCGCCGCCCTCAGCCCGCGAGCCTCCTCCGCCGCCGCCGCCTTCGCGCCCTCCGACGCCAGCCCCCGCGCCTGCACGCCGCCGCCGTCCCCGCCGTCCCCGCACCGCGTCCTCCGCCGCCACGGGATGCCGCCGGCGTGCTCGTCGCTCTACGAGGTCCTCGGCATCCCCGTGGGCGCCACGTGCCAGGAGATCAAGGTGGCGTACCGGCGACTGGCCCGGTCGTGCCACCCCGACGCGGCGGCGGCGGCGGCGGTCGACCGGAATGGCGCGTCGGCCGACGAGTTCATGAGGATCCACGCTGCCTACTCCACGCTGTCGGACCCCGAGAAGCGGGCCGTCTACGACAGCAGCCTGTTCAGGCGGAGGAGCAGGCCGTTGACCGTCGTCACGTCGGGGGCGGGGATACAGGGGAGGAACTGGGAGACGGATCAGTGCTGGTAGGGCCCCCGAGCTGACTCACTGATTCGCGATTTACTCCGAGTTCGGGACTGATTTTTAGGGATTTAGCTGTACATATACATACATACATATATAATATATTGAATGCAGCTTTTCGTTGCATAGTATAAATACGAAGTAGAGTGGTTATGAAGTGGAAAGTATATGGAGGTGCTTGATTTTGGGAAGCACCATCTGATATGATTCTGGGTATTTGTAACCAATTTGAGATTGAAGATCGAATTTTTGCTTGGGATTTTGAAAGGAATAGAAGGAGAAGCTCTTGATTAACTTATCACTGCTCTCTTTCGTCATCATGGTCGTCGTGTTCTCCTCTTTCCTGATTTTCTTCTTCTTCTTCCTTTACTGTCAAAGAAAGTTCTTCCTGAAATGAATTGCCACGATCATGGTTGTGTTGCATATTTATGAGATGGGTCGATGAAGTTAATGAAATTTCCCGGGTGTTGTAGCTTGGAAAAAGTAGTGATGGTGGTTTGAGATGAATTTTCGCTTGGGATTTCGTTGGTACTCGATTATGAAAGGAATAGAAGGGGAAGCTCATGGTTAACTTATCGTTGCTCTTTCTTCATCGTCTTCTCCTCCTTGATTTTCTTCTTCTTCTTCACTTAAATGTCAAAGAAAGTTCTTCCCAAATGAGAGGTCAAGAATTGGTTGACACGATTATGGTTGGATTGCATATCCATGAGATGGATCATGAAGTTAATGAGATTTCACGGGTGTTATAGCTCGGAAAAAGTAGTGATGGTGGTTTGAGATGGAATTTGGCCAAACCCCAGATATTCTTTGTACTTCTCTTGCAACCGGAACTCCACAAGTATCTTTCTTTTTGGGCCTCTCCTCACAGAAATTCTGAAAGCCATACAAAAAGAATGGGTGGTGATCTTTGGGTTTTGATGATTCTTGTGCTTCGCATGGACACTACTTTTTCTCTCCAGTTTTTCTCTCATGGGTAATTCGTCGGAAGATTCGATGGTCCGACCAAAGTTTCGAAGTATCATTTTTTTTTGCGCATCTATGGATGAATTAATATTGGATCGGCTGATGGTCCGCACGCTCCAATCGCGTAAAAAATACCAATCCAATCGGGTAAAAATTCAAGACGAGAGATAAAAAGGAGCATAAACTAATCCGAACGACCCTGCAATTTCAGCAGATTGTAGCATCAAATGTAGGAATTTTCAGTCTCGACATTTAAGCTATCCATGGCAAATGGAAAAACGTCGCTGCTCGCGATTTGCGCGCGTGCCTTCGACTTCTACAATTCCAGATTCGCAGACAGACATTGAGAATGGAGATCAGACGCAGAGTCGAAAGAGTCCCACGGGACAAGAACTCAAGAGCACCACCAAGCGACCCTTCTTTTTAGGTTCTTGTCCTTGTGGACCAGTCCACAAGGACAGGTCCAAGCACGTCAAGCGAAATCCCAATCAAGATCTTGCGGATTTTCATGCCACTCTTTTTTCTTTCTTTCTTTCTTTTTTAGGTTTTTTTTTGGGTTAGGATTATGAACAATAGTCAAAGATTTTTCGCATCGCGTAACATCACATGATACATCGATTTGGTAAACTTATCTCGATGAGATATAGAGGATCCACATCGTTATCTAGATAATCTAGGCCACTTAAGAAAAGCCCTTGAGAATGAGAAGAATGAATGGTAGCTTCAAAAGCCGACAAATTGTGTTATGTGCTCCGTGATTGCGCACAGCGACTTCGAACAGCCTACAATATCCTAGAGAATTGATTTTGCTGCTCCCAGGCAAAAGGGCGATACTAATAGACTCGGATCATAGTGATGCTATTCTATATCATAATGTACCACATGCAATCTTGCCCTTTTATGATGCAAGTCGGCACTCAGAGCTCACATAAGCTCCACATAATCACGATGAAGATGGATGTAGTTTGTATGAAAATGCGATGATTTCAAGTGTCGATTTATTTGATAAGAAGAAAGAAATTTCATCAAGCTATAGAATTTTGCCGTTCTCGTCCTTATCTAAACTACTCTAAAATCGGCTATTCTAGCGGGAAAAGATAAGGTGATCATCAGGTATGTAATCACACCAGGCGTTGGCAACAGCACCGACATCGCTTGGCATCTCTTGAACCACCCAAACTACTCTCCCAAGGTCGCCACATTACAGGGGACGAGCTAAACAATTATAGGGCAAATAGTTTAATCTTTGGGCCTTGCAATGGGCTAACTTTAAGTGTGCGAATGAGCCCATGGACCGCCGGGCCTCAAATATTAAAGATTGTACCTCCCCACTTTGCTTCCAAAGGAGGCCAGCACTATACTACTGGGTTATGCGAAAAGGTTGGAGATCGCTTCATTAATACTAGGGTTTCTGTACTTTGGCGGCGCCACCCATTTGGATCCGGCGAATCTGTGATCTTCCTCCGTCGAGTGGAGAATCACTGCAGCTACAGCTCCGGCGCTTGTTCCGTCTCGTCAATATTCAACTTCAAGGTTCGGTCTCCCGGTGGAATCCAATGTCAAGCTAATTCTTCGTTCTCCACTAAGGTCGCTAGATTCGGGATTTGTTGTTGAAATACAAAATTATACCTCGCCTTCCAAATTGATGAGGGAAGGTGAGTGGTGTATTCGGTAATCATTCTATTTCAAAAATAATTTTTAATTAGAAATGATTTTTTATTTTTTATTTTCTTTTTCTTTTTATTCTTCAAGGTATGGTAACCTCCTTGCCAAAGAATTGTTGGCCCTTGACGAGGCCATGCCTCACCCGACTAGGTGAGCCTCGCTGGTGGTCGAGGGATGCCTGGGCGAGGCCTTCCTAGCCACCGGTAAGGCTCGGCCTCATTAGATATGGCGAGGCCGAGGCAACGGTTGGAGAAGAAGAAAGAGGGAAGAAAAACAAGAAAAAGAAGAAGAGAAAATAGAAAAAAAAAATAGGTAGCTTTAGAATCAACTTTCTTTTACTTCTTGATTTTGTTTCAAATATTTTTTCGAGAACAAAAAAAATAGAAATTTATTTTTGGAAAAAAAAATTTACCAAACGGATTTCTATTATAAATCTACTCTAAAAAATCAAAAAATAAAAATTTTCACTATTTGACCGATTACTAAATGCGCCCTAAGTTTGTAACTGATTCTCGTTCTTGCTAATTCAATAATTGAGGCTAGGGTTAGCAATTGAGGATCCTCGATTCTTGCTAATTTGATAATCAAAGTTGGGGTTAGCAATTGAGAAGGTACTTATCAGCCAATTAACTTTCTCCTATATTTGATATTTTTTTTGTCATTGTAGCTATATGACTTTGGGTATTATGAGTTTGGATCTATAAGTAATTAAAATAAGTAAGAGAACGCATTTATATATTACGAAAGCTAGAAAGGGTGAAAAAATGGAGAGAAAATGCATTTACAATTCTAAATCTTACGTGCAAAGTCCAATCTATTCCTAAATCTCTCAATTGAATGCGATATTGCTATATCCTTAAAAAAAAAAAAAAAAAAAAAAAACGCAATTCCCACTCTGATGCACACGTAATAATGCATGCCAAAACACCACTAGTAATTGGTAACTTTACCAATGTGTAACTCATACAAAATTTTCCATTTGTGGAGTTTTGTGTCTCTGCGCGAGTAGGTAACTAAGTCACTTCACTTACAAAAAGCAAGAACGAAAGTCGCTTTTCCCATCTCGCTAGAGCTCAGACACGGCTGAGATCATCTCTTCACCATTCTCTCTCTTTCTTTTGCGTGGCCTTAGGGACAGGAATGAGGATACTGCTCTGGTGGCTGCCTCAAATGAGAGCCTAACCATCTCTCCCCCACCTCTGCCTCCATCTCTCCAGCGTTCGCCCAGCAGATTTGGCAACCTCCTCAACGACTCGGAGTGCGTCACGGGCCGAGATCCGGCGATCCAAGGCATCGATTCCATCGACATAGTATGGCCAGAGCACTACCACGTCGCGGGAATATCAAAGCGCGTATAGTCAGGCTTTTAATAGGGCTCCAACTGTGCTTCCTCCAGAGTTTTTACCTGATTTGGTATTTCTTGAGTGGAGGCTGGCTTAACAAAGGGAGGGGCAATGACGACTTTAGTCCTGACAGAGAGGAGGAGGACAATCACGTCTCTTCAGGAAATAATGAGGGCAGGCTTGACGATGATAGTGGGAGCAATGATGTGAGGCTTGATGGTGGCATCGAAGAGCAACAGCGTAGGGCTGGTGAAACCCCCGGGCCAAGTACAGTAATCTCTCCGACCAAAAAAAAAAAAAAAAAAAAGGAAAAAGAAAAAGCGTACAGTAATAATCTCTCGTGGGACCGGTGGCCTTGAGAGCTCCATTCAATCGGGTTTGCGGCAATGGCTGAGGTAATATTTTTTTTTTTTTTTTTTTTTTGACCTGCACAAAAGGATGTATCTGGCTTATTGGGGCACTCCTAATCACTCAGCTTGCGTGCTACTTTTCTGGAGATCGGTATCAGGTGGTATTCGGGGAGGATGCACCATACTTCCTGAGCCATTGGTTGAGTTCAGTATCAGTATAGAGGCTAAATTTTTTAGTTTTCTTGATATTTTCAATTACGTAGTAATAAAAATATTGACTTTTTTTCCCCATTTTGCTAAAATCAGTATACCTCATTTCTTTTTTCTTTTTTCTTTTTAATTCTTGACTGCTACAGAATCCTTATGTCCTCATATCCGGTGTCAAATTTTGTATCATTTTTCATTCCGCTAAGAACCTATGACCCTTTTCTTTTTCTAAATTTCGAATAGGATATGACCTAGTATTTACTTAAATGCCTTTACATTGATGATTTAAGTCATAATGTCTATTTGTTTTATGATACAGGCAGATTATTGACAATTTGGGTAACTGGGAAAGAATGTTTGAGAACTTCAATCTTGAAAATGTTCTGGGGAATACTCCATCATTCTCCGATCAACGAAACCAACTTCCAAACAACATGCTCTCCGATTTTCGATGACTTTTGCAACTGCAAGAGAGAAATCCCAGCTTGAGGTGGGAGTCCTGTTATCTTTCATTTGCATCATTATCATTTTCATTTGGTTGTCTACAGTATCGTGTAACCATTGTTAGTGGATTAATTTTCATTTTCCTGCATGACTCAAATCTCACTAGCGTTAGAGTTGGCCCAAAAGCCATTGAGCTTGGCTTGAATATCTGTGGTGCTGCTGAGACTTTACCTAACGAACAAAAAATGTGATTCTGATATTCCAGTGGAGGATGATCTTTGGAAGATGACAGGGGTAAACCCGCCTAGGAACATATAAATATCATAACTCCTAGCACAATTCTTGTTTTGTATACACCGAATAGGATTTCGTAATGAAGAAGATAACGAGGTTTTTGCATGTGATGTGCTAGCTATGAACCTTGGAGAATTTTATCCTCAGTGTCCAATCTAGTCTAGCTAATGCAATTTTAATTATTATAGGGATTGCCCCAATGTCATATTTGCGATGCTTATGAATTCGGGGAGTCGGTACTTTCTGGCATTGTTCGCTTAATTGATTCCTTTGAGCATTTTGAAGGTCGATTAATAATTACTTTTAATTACCAACAGCTCAGAGGATTTGAAGGTGTATAGCGTTCCTATTTGTTGGAGTTCAAAGAAGAGAGTGGATTTTTGGTCGGACCTCAGCCACACACTATTATCGAGAGCTAAGGCGCCCAATCCACCAGATGAACTGAAAGAATTGATGTTGGAGTTGGAGAGGACGTGGCAACTGTATTTTGGTGAGAAGCGGATCGAGAGAATAGATGAGGAGTGGATCAAAAAATTTGGTGAGAAGTGGCGATTGCATTTTGGTGAGAAGTGGATCGACAAAATAGATGAGGAGTGGATCAAAAAGTTTGGTGAGAAGTGGATCGACAGAATGGATGGGGAGTGGATCAAAAAAATAGATCCTATATATAGGCCTCACGAGTCTGATAATATATTTGTCAAAGGTTTATTGCGCTTCGTGCGAAATCGGCGACACCATTCGGACGAATTTCAGGTACTCCTTCAATGGAATTGTGATCATTTCCGCAGCGGAATGCATGCAGGCTTTCTTTAGTAACATTGTATATCTCGGATTGTATGAACTCGTGACTCAGCTCTTGGAATCCTACTACAATTACTTGGATGCACTATTCCCGTATCTCTTGATGGTGTCGTACGGAGTGGCGTACCGATTCTGCAGAAAAGACCCCTGGTTCGAGGAGTACCGTTGAGGGAACCTTTGCAGGAGTACCTTTGGGGCCACTTTCCATGATTCCTTCTTCGATCCAGTCGGTTGGGCATCCCACCGTGTTTTCTGTTGTATCTATTTGATTCTATTTGAGTGTATAAATGTATTAATTTAGATGTATTATATGGTTGCAATACTGAATTGTTTTGTATGTATGGTGTGTTGTTCTTGATGTTCCATGAAGAATATATTTTACACTTCACGGAAGGTACCTTTCAATTCATGGCAGTTTAGGTGCTGTTTGGTAATCATCCCAACAGTGACTGATTCTGATTTTTTGTTCCTTTGAGCAGTTTGGGAATAGAATCGTGTTTGGTCAGATTTGAAGTAGAATCAAGAATTAAAAAAAAAAGTTGATTCTTGTTTCGGGAACAAATCTGAGAATCAAGTCTTCTTCCATTTTCTCTTCTTCTTCTTCTTCATCTACCGCCATCTTGCGATTGTCGTTCGCTGTTCGCCGGTCGCCGGCAATCAGTCTGGCGAGCTCGCCGGAGGCTCGCTAGGCCAAGGCGAGGTTCGGCGAGCACGCTGGAGGCAAGCCCAACCACCGGCGAGACGGGCCTTGCCTAGCCCCGGTGAGGCTCACCCAGCCCTGGCAAGGCCGGCCTGGCCACTGGCAAGGATGGGCGAGCCTCACCTAGCTACTGGTGAGGCTCGGTTGATGAGGGCCGATCTTGCCGTGGGTTGAGGATGCTCCGATGAGATCGCCCGCCCTCGTTTGGTCGGTCGCTAGACCGGCGACCAACCACAAGAAGAAGAAGAAGAAGAATAGGAGAAAAAAAGGTAAAAAAGAAAAAAAAAAAGGAAAGAAGAAAAAAATTATTTAAAAATTAAAAGAAATTAATTTGGAATAGAATCAATAAGTACGATACCAAACGCAATTCTATTTCAGAATCAGAAATTTTGAACAGTTACCAAACGGTTTAAAATGCTTAGAAATTGTTCCCAGAAACATAATAAAAAAGAATAATTTCTTATCGAATCATTTAGGAAAGCAGGTATTCTGCAACGTCTTGCCTTAACTTCTTCGCCTATCTAGTTAATTTTTCGTATGGAAATCTCAATACTGAGATATATGTTTGGGCTCACTAGATCTTGACGGAGTAGGTAACTTTTTTTGTTATGAAATAAATGTTAAATCTACTAGCTAGCAAGTAGTTTACCTATGAAATGATCATTACATTGTTTGCAAGTTTAATTCTAAAGGGAATTAATGCTCAACGCATATTGATCTAGGCCATTACGCCTCATACCGACCGCCCATAAAGAAGCTTCACAATGATTTTCTAGTTGAAAAGCAGGTTATTGGCTTTATATTTAAGCAAGTTATCAATTTAAGTCACGTCTCGAGCATTTTAACACATTATAAAATTTTCATTCAATGCGAAAAAAAACAAAACAAGATGATGCCTTTGAATAAGGCGACGCATTCTTGCAAAGTGCACTTATTTTTTTTTTCAAATAACAATATGAAATACAAATTCTTCACTTATATATTTTCTTTGAGACGTTTACTTAAAAGATTATTTACAATTCAATTTTTACATTATAGCAAAATTTAATTTGTTAAGATGATTACATGTGTTTTTATTTTGGGAAAATTATTCAAAAGTTAGCGGCCAATTCAATGTTAAACTTTTCAATTTATGTCAATTTTTACCAATTTGGTCATAAACATTTTAATTGTGTGGATTTTGTCCTAAACCTATTATTTTAATAACTAGCCAAAATGATTATATTGACAAATCATTGAAATGTTGAGGACCACGCGATTTTCAGGGTGTAAGGGCACTTCACTATAACATTCATGGTAGCGGAATGAAAGTCCAATATCAGACCTTGGAGATTATTCTTGGTAATCAATCTCTTATCTAGTGGAATCTTTAGGGTCCTAATTTCCGATTTTTCAGGACAAATTCGAAAAAGTGACATGGCAATGCATGTGACCTGGTGGGTCATCGCCGGCCTCGAATCTAACAACAAAGAATCGGTGAATGGTATGATCCATAGGCCTCAAGAGACTTTGCTAATCGCAAGTACTCGTAGACCGCTCACCACGGCAGCACCATTCGAATAACCACGAACTTCGATACAGCAGACACGGATCATAGCAATACTATTCCATATCGCAATGTAGCGTGTGCAATCTCGGCCTTGCAGGCCAACATACATAGCTCACTTAAGCTCCACATAATCATGACGGAGATGGACGTGGTTCATATGAAAATGCGTGATTTCAAGCATCGATTTGCTTGATAGTAAAGTAGAAAGAAATTTCATCAAATTATAGAAATTTTGCCATTCTCGTCCTTCTCTATTATCCTGACTCCGGATATCATTTTCGTTTGGACTTCTTCCTGGAATATTCTCGTAATCCTTTTACCTACAGGTTATGTCCCCCCAAAAGTTCCTCTCTTTACCTATTTTTGTGTTAGGCTAGCAATTACCGTGGACGCAGGGTCTGAAAACCCTCCTTGTAGTCGGCTACTCTAGCAGGAAAAGTCAAGGTGATCATCAGGTACGTAATCACATCAGGTGTTGGCAACAGCACCAATATCGCTTCGCATCTCTTGAACCACCCAACTACTCGCACAAGGTTGCGACATTACAGAGTTTTAACTGTGCTATGTTACTAGGGAATGGTGCTCAAGAGCTGCCTCGGCTTGAGTGAACTGATGGGGTAAGTAAGTAACGAGCAAGGGGAGGAAGTCCAGAGGAATTACGAAAGTGACCGGTAAAACCGGTAAAACAAAATGTTCCCAAAGTCCCTGTCTTTCCAGACGATGAGCGGAAAAGTAAGGCGGATCTGAGAACCTAACTGGAGCTCCGGCTAGAATGAAGCTAGTAGCTGTTCTGGTGATTCATAAGCAGAAACAAATTGCCCAAATGAATCTGAAGTGTTAACGGCTTAGTTGGTTTCAATCTATGCTTGCAAAAGGTGATCATTGGGTCTCTGTGTCAAACTTCTGTCCAAACTTCGCCTGACCTTGCCATTTAATGGCGAGAGCGGAGCAGTTGGTCAAAGAATGGTGAATCGCCATTTAGAATCAACAAATGTTAGAGATGCACAATGTGTGATTGCCAAGCGAGTTGCAATCTTAATAGAGGTTATCTAATAGAGGTTAAGCCTTAACTCCGAAAAATGGAAACTGAATCCTGCTTGAATTCGTGTTCTTCAGGGGTAAGGGCACTTCACCATAACATTCAGGGTAGCAGAATGAATGTTCTATTGGACCTTGGAGATCATTCTTCGCAATCAATCTGTTATCTATTGGACTCTTCAGGGTCATTGTTGGACCATATGCAGAGAAACAGAGAATCCTCGGTTTTTCAGGACAGTTTTGGAAAAGGGAACGTCGATGCATGTAAAGAGTTTGGGAGCTCTTACTGGTTCTCTACTCTAGTGATGCGTTTCGAGGAATTCGACATGGTGTGTCACCACCGGTCTCGAACCGAACAACAAAGGATCAGTGAATAGAATGATCCATCCTCAGGTGACTTGCTAATGGCAAGTACTCTCAAACTACTCACCCTGGCAGCATCATCCAGATAACCCCAAACTCTCATTGCTGATTTGGAGAAAATCTCAGTCAATCACGGGTGCTTTAGATCAAAACACTGGACTCTTGAACGGTTCATCTATGGAGAAAGATCAGTCTGATTGATATTAGCTGCTGACTCTATTTCCTGATGAAAGTCCTAAGATTGTCTTTAGTTCGTTGCCCAATTTGACAGGACTTCGTCAATCAGTAGATAAATCCCAGGGTGAAACTACTTGAAAAGTAGTTTCAAGTGATGAGTTCCCATAATCTTCTCCACCAGCCATCAAACCTTCATGCAGATCAAGAGACCTATTGATCAAAGCATACGATCATTGCAATTGCAACGATTCCCGAGTCATTACTAGGTAAAAAACCACATCGCATAGCCAATTGATCGAGCTGCTCTAGGTGAGAGGTTTTGCCCCGTTTGAGCTCGGATGATGTTTGGCAAAGCTAGCGCCTCTTTTGCACCTTTGCCCGACTAAGATAATGGTCCCTTCCAAAAGACACAAACCCCGACCGATCATGTTTCTCGATGTGCTGACAAACTGGATCGTTTTTGTCACCTTCGCAAACCCAAACGAGGGACCAACGTACCTTAAATTGACAACATTAGGTAGAGGTTTCGCAGAGTCCTGGATCAAGAATAGAAATTGCCAGAGACGTGTAGATGAGGAGATCATCCTCTAGTTGATGACAATGAGTCAACACGAAATGAAAAACCTAGTTTCAATCACCCTCTGCTTTTTATTTTCCTCGAATCCTGCTAATACTTCATCTTTGTCAGTACACCCAAGAAATCCATTTCTGGCAGCAACATGAGCAATTTTTTTTTTTCTTTTGGGTCGGAATACGAATTTATTGAATAAAAAGTGTTCAAACATAAGTGCTCACTAAGGACCCAGAGGGGTTGAGGAGGACAATTAAACCAATTACGGGAAATTTAATCTTTGGGCCTTGCAATGGGCCAACTTTAAGTGTTCGAATGAGCCCATGGAACCTCAAATATTAAAGATTGCACTTCCCATGGAGACCCACCACTTCTGACAGTGACGGCACTTCTTCTGGTCGTGAGGAGAGAGAGAGAGAGGGTGCTTCAACGGGGCCTTGGGTTTCGACGTTGACGGCGGAGGCTGCTCTTATGGAGCTGGCGAATCCATCAAAGGGTTATTATCCCCGACGAGTCGCGAATCACTCCGGCTACAGCTCCGGCGTTTGTTCCATGGACGAACGACCCATCAATATTCAATTTTAGGGTCGAGGTAATTCTTCGTTCTCCGCCCCACGCTTCCTCATTTTTTTTTTATATTCCATCTCTGAAAATTACTGCGTTTTATGTACGCCGCTTCCGCTAAGGTCGTTGGGTTCGGGATATATTGTCGGAGTGAAAATTTATTCCTCTCCTTCCAAATTGACCAGAGAACGGAAGCCACCATGTCGGGGAAGGCTGGTCTACCAAGTGGATACGGTAAATCTTTTTGTCTGTGCGTCAGTATGAAAATAAGCCGATTCACTCACGAAAAGCAAGAACAATATTACTCGTGACTTTTCATCTATGGAAGTCGCTTTTTCCATCTTGCAAGAGCTCGGACACGACTGAGATCGACACTCTTTACCATTCTCTCTCTTTTCTTTTGCGTGGCCTTGGGACAGGAAACAGGATGCTACTGACTGGTTTGCTGGCTGCCTTATGTATTGGGGTGGGCGGTAGGCCGTGATCTCAGGAGGATGATCTTGGTCGTTCGCATCTCGGTCTCCCATTTCTTACTCTTCACATCTGGGCCGGTCAGGCTCTAATTCGCCCTCGTCCTAATTCTTGTCTATATCTAGGAAAACCCTCGATGGCGAATTAGAGCCTAACCTTCTCTGCCCCGCCTCCGCCGCCATTTCTCTCTCGCGTTCGTGCGGCGATCTGCTCAGCATACTCGACGGCTCGGAGGGCGTCACGCTCCGAGATCCGGCAATCCAAGGCCTCTATTCCGTCGACATAATATGGCTGCGGCATCAGTTTCATCTTTCGACGGTCTTGCTGGGCAAGAACTAGCATCTCGCCTGGATAGGATGATGGAGAAATTGCACCTGCAATTGTGCGAAAAAATCCGGCATGAGTACTTAATCCGGCGTGACGGCGAAATCTTGTGGAGTGGTGACGGCGTAAGTCCGAGTGGTGACGGCGTAAGTCCTCACAGGGAGGAGGAGGAAAATCACGTCTCTTCAGAAAATAAGGAAGGCAGGCTTGACGATGATAGTGGGAGCAATGATGTGAGGCTCAATTTCCTTCCTGATGGCGGTGGCATTGAAGAGCCAGAGCATAAGACTGCTGAAACCTTAATCTCTCACGGGACCTATGGCATTGAGAGCTTCGTTCAATCTTTTATAGTGCAATGGCTGAGGTAATTTAAAATTTTTATGTTTTGACCTGCACAAAAGGGATATATCTTGCTTATTGGAGACCCTCCTAATCAATGAGCTTGCTTGCTACTTAAGTAGAGATCGGTATCAGGTGGTATCCAGGAGGATGCACGATATTTCGTGAGTCATAGGTTAAGTTCAATATCACTGTCAAGGCTAAAACTTCTAAGGTTTCGTTCCGGAAAAGTTTACCGGATTTTCTTATGTTAATTTCACGGAAAATGAGTTGATTAGGGAAAATATTTTTATGATAGAAAAAAAGTTTTCTAAAATAGGAAAAATGATTTTTACTTTTGTGAAGTGGAAAATATTTCCACAACTTCTTTTACCTCACTTTTTTTCATCAAATACTTTTTCCTTTTATTTTTAATTTTTTTTAAAATTCTATTTTTTTTTTTTTTCTTTTCTTTTTCTTTTCTTTTTCATTTTTCTCCTTCATTAGCCGGTTGCCGGCCCCCTGCCTCGCTAGAGTCCAGCGAGGCTCGAGCTCATGAGCCTCGGTTGAGGCTGAGCATGCCCAACCGGCCTCACCAAATCAGCAACCTAGTGTCGACGTCCGGCGACCTCGGGCTGAGGCTCAAGTCGCTAGACACAGCGATCTGCGTCTTGGTCGGTCACCAAGCAGCCATCGTCCAAGGCACGTGGCGGCGGAGGACGGAGGAGGAAAGAGGGAGAAAAAGAAAAAGAAAAAAAAAATTAAAAATGATAAAATTTCGATTTTTAAAAATAAAAATAATTAAAATTCATTTTTAAAAATATATAAAAATTAAAATTAAATATTTTTGTCAATCAAAAAATGTTTTGGTAATTTTAAAAAAAAAATCAAATTAGACAACGAAAGTGGAAAATTTTCCACTCTATTTTCAGGTTTTAGTCGAACGTCGGAAAATATAATCATTTTTTGAAAAATGGCTTCTTGGAAAACATTTTCCGGAAACGTGATATTTTCATTTGAAAACGTACGGACCTTAATATTTTTTATATTTTCAGTTATGCAGTAATAAAAACATGAGACTTTTTTTTCCCATTTTGCTAAAATCAGTATACATCATTTCTGTTTTTGATCCTTATGCCCTCAAATCCGTATCAGATTTTGTACCATTTTTCATTCAGCTAAGAACCTGTAATACTTTTGTACTTTTTCTCAATTTTCCAATAGGATATGGCCTAATAATTACTTATTCGAGTGGCCTAGATACTATTTGATTCTAGGTTCATTGATGAGTCTACCTTATTTTATGATGCAGGGAGCATGTCAATTTGGATAATCGGGAAACAACCTTTCAGAACTTTGATCCTGACGATGAGAGTGGGAGCAATGATGTGAGGCTCAATTTCCCTCTTGATGGCGGTGGCATTGAAGAGCCAGAGCATAAGACTGCTGAAACCTTAATCTCTCAAGGGACCGATGGCCTTGAGAGGTCGCTTCCTTTCCATCTCCTCAAGGGACCGATGGCCTTGACGATGATAGTGGGAACAATGATGGCGGTGGCATTGAAGAGCCAGAGCATAAGACTGCTGAAACCTTAATCTCTCTATGGATGCCTCTTCCCCCCCCCCCCCCTCTGCCCCACCTCTGCCCCCTCCCCTCTTCCGACTTAAGTACTGACGGCGTAAGTACTGGCAATGAGGAGGAGGACAATTACGTCTCTGGAACAATTGAGATAGGCAGGCTCGACGATGACGGCGTAAGTACTGGCAATGATGAGAGGACAATTTGTTCCTGAACAATTGGATAGGCAGGCTGGCATTGAAGAGCTCAGATGGCGGTGGCATTGAAGAGCCAGAGCATAAGACTGCTGAAACTGTAGGCTCTCATGGGACCGATGGCCTTCAGAGCTACCTTCAATCTGTTATAGTGTCATTCCTGAGGTAATTTAAAATTTTTATGTTTTGACCTGCATAAAAGGGATATATCTTGCTTATTGGGGCACTTCTAATCACTGAGCTTGAATACTCTACTTACGTAGAGATATATTGGGTTGTATCAGGTGGCATCTAGAGGATGCATGACACAGCAAATTAATAGGCTATTAATAGGCTTTCTCGAGTCATTGGTTAAGTTCAATATCACTATCCAGGCTAAAACTTTTAATTTTGTTGATATTTTCAATTACGTGGTAATAAAAACATAGATTTATTTTTTGTCCATTTTGTTAATATCGGTATAACTTATTTCTCTTTTTGATTCGACTGCTACAAAAATCCTTATGCCCTCAAATCCGTATCAGATTTTGTACCAGTTTTTCATTCAACTAAGAACCTGTAATAGTTTTGTACTTTTTCTCAATTTCCAATAGGATATGGCCTAATAATTACTAATGTGCTTTTCGAGTGGCCCAGATACTATTTGTTTCCTGGTACATTGATGATTCAAGTCATAATGTCTAGCATATTTTATGATACAGGCAGGAAGATGTCAATTTGGATAACCGGGAAAAAATCTTAGATCACTTTAAATTTGAAGATATCCTAAGGATTGATCCATCACACATTGCCCTACTAAAGCAAATTATCAACAATGTGAGCACCGAGCTTTCACAAATGCTAAAGGCAAATCCCGAATTGAGGTGAAAGTCTGTTTAATTTGCATCATTACCATTTTCATTTTGCTGTCTGATATATTGTGTAACCATTGTTAGTGGACTAATTTTCATTTTCCTGTATCGGTCAATTCTTACTAGTGTTAGAGTAGGCTGGAAAAGGCATTGAACTTGGCTTGAATATCTGTGCTACTGCTGAGACTCTATCTGATAAACAAAAAATGTGTAGATGTTTTGGCAATTGACAATAGAAGGCGGACAAAAAGGTTGACCATGTGATAGCCTAAATGCCTTTGACAAGTGACAACGTTGTGTGATATATCAACGGAGGATGATCCTTGGAGGATGACCAGGATAAACCTGCCTAGGAACATATAAATAATAATAACAACCTAGCGCAATTCTTGCTATGTATCTACTGAACAGGATTTCCTAATGAAGAAGATAATGAGGTCTTTACATGTGAGCGCTAGCAATAAACCTTGGAGAATATTATCCTCGCTGTCCAATCTAGTCTGCAAATGAGCTAATGCAATTTTAATTATCATAGAGATTTCCCTAATGTCATATTTGATTTCTTTGAGCATTTTGGGGGGTCAATTATTAATTGCTTTTAATTACTGGCAGCTCAGAGTATTACCGTCCCATTTGTTGGAATTCAATAAATAGACTGGAGTTTTTTCGACGCCTCAACGAGAGACTAGCACCGAACCCTGAGGCGCCCAATCAACAAGATGAACTGAAAGAATTGCTTTTAGAAGAATTGGAGAGCAAAAAGTCACTGGTTTTTGATGGGGAGTGGATCGAGAAACTAGAACCTAAATTTTGGCCTTGCAGGAGGTACGATTTTAAATCTGTCAGAGAGTTATTGCGCTTCGTGCGAAATCAGTGGTGCCACCTCCCAGGCGAATTTGAGGTACTCTTTCGATGAGATTGCGATGATTTCTGTAGCAGAATGCATATAATGCTTCTTTAGTAACTTTGCATAGCTCGGACTGCATGAACTCGTGACTCAGCTTTTGTCGTTCTCGCAGGAGTTCCTTGGATCGGACAGCGCGGGACGCTTCTACCATTACTTCCATGTACGATTCCCATATCTCTTGATGGTGTCATACAGAGCGGCATTTCAAGTCTGCAGAGAAGAGAAATGGTTCGAGGAGTACCGTTGATGTGAAAATCTCTTCAGGAGTACTTTGGAAGAGATGTGCTGACCCTTCGGCCACTTTCCATGATTCCTTCTCTAATTCAGTCAGCTGTGCCTTACCCTGTGCTTTTTGTTATATCTATTCGACTCTGTTTGAGCGTACAAATGTACTGTTTGATATGTATAACATGGTTGCGGTACTGAATTGTTCTAAATGTATATATAGTGTGTTGTTCTTGATGTTGCATAAAAAATGTTTTTATACTTCAATTCAGTGCAATTTTTTTTTCTTAAATCGCAATTCATGAATACAATTTTGTGGTGTTTTATTTCAAAAATGTAACTTTTAGACCTCAAAACTAAAAAGGCCCCGGTGGTCAGCCCCAGTAGCGACTTTCTTCAATTAAAGTACTTATCAATTCGTGGCAGTTTAGCAACTTCTTTGCCGATTTAAGTTAATTTTTCATATGGAAATCTCAATATCTAAATATATATGTTTAGGTTCAGTAGATATCAATGGAGTTGGTAACTTTCTCTGTTATGAAATATATGTTAAATCTACTAGCTAGCAAGTAGTTTACCTACGAAATAATCATTACATTGTTAACAAGTTTAATTCGAAAGGAGTGAATGCTCAACGCGTATTGATTTAGTCCGTTACACCTCATGCCGACCGTTGATGAAGAAGCTTCACAATGATTTTCTAATTGAAAAGCAAGTCATTGGCTATATCAATATGTAAGTTATCAATTTAAGTGATGTCTCAAGTATTTTAAAATATTATAATATTTCATTCAAGACCCGAAAAAAAAGAAAAAAAAAAAAAAAAAAAAAAGACGATGCTTTTAAATAAGGTGACCGCAACCGCATTCTTCCAAATTGCACTTTTCTTTTTTAATTAACAGTTTGAAATGCAAATCTTTACTTGTATATTTTCTCTGAGACATTTACTTTAAAAGATTGTTTACTATTCAATATGAAGATTATAGCTAAATTTAATTTGTTAAGATAATTAAATGTGTTTCTATTTTGGGATAATTGTGCAAAAATTTTAAACCCATTTTTCGGTAGACAATTTAGTTATAAATTTTTCAATCATGTCGATTTGGTCCTAAACCTTTTAAAAATTTGCCGATTTAGTTATAAACCTATTATTTGGATGATTAGCCAAACCATTTATGTTGGCAAATTGTTGAAATGTTGAGGAATACATGTTCTTTAGGTGTAAGGGCACTTTGCCGTACCGTTTAGGGTAGTGGAATGAAAGTTCAATATAGACCTTAGAGATTATTCTTCATAATCAATCTCTTATCTATTGGAATCTTTAGGGTCATTCTTATTGCTCTAGACTGTGGAGAGAGAGAGAGTCCTTATTCTCGGTTTTTCAGGATGGATTCGGAAAAAAGAAACGTCAGGGCAAGTAATCCGGTGGGTCATCGCCAACCTCGAACTGAACAACAAAGAATAGATGAATGGAATGATCCATAGGCCTCAAGTGACTTTGCTAATCGCAAGTACTCGCAAATTGCTCACTGCAGCTCTGCATCATTCAAATAACCACAAACTTCTATATAAGTACGGTTGACCGTTGATCTGGAGAAAATCTTGTCAAACAAGGGTGCTTTGGATTAAACCATTGGACTCTCTGAATGGTTCATCTATGGAGAAAGTTGAGTCCGATTGACATTGGCTGCTAATTCTAATACCCGAAGAAAATCCTAGTTTTTTCAATCGCCCTCTGGTTTTTTCCTCAAATCCTGCTAACGGAAGATCTTCGTCGGTTACATTCAAGGAAAATCCATTTCTGGCAGCAGCATGAGCAATTGCCAATTGAGAAGGTCGCTAAAATAAAAATTTCTGGCACTAAGGGTGCAGCATGAAATGAATTGATTTACGGCCAGAAATCGATTTCTCAATTTCTATTTCAGAATTGAAGCTAAAAATTTTACCTTCTGATTTATTCTCCAAAATAAAAATAGAAATAGATAAATCAAATTGAGAAACCCGTTCCGGGAATAGAGAACACTAAAAACATAAATTTTTCAGTTTCCAAAAAATATTCGATGATGATTAAAAAAATAAAAAATAAAAAAGAGAGAATCATCAAAAAAAATGTCAACAATGCACCTTAAAATCAACAAGGTTAGGTAGTGATTTTGCAGTCCTACATCAAGAAAAAAGTCTAGAGACATGTAGATGAAGAGACTGAAGAGATCATCTCCTGTGAAACATGAAAATCAATAGGATTTTATAGTTTAAGTCATTGTGAAATCAATGAAAAATAAACTATGAATAATAAGGTATATTAAAGATTTACATGATTTGATCCGAGTTTTGGTATCCACGTCTATGAAAAGAACCAACAGCAAATAATCACTCATGTTCATGTCTATTCCGCGGCTTGAAAAGGAACCATCTCTCTGCGTCCTGTCTTCTTTGGGCGGCTCATTCGAGTTCACTGTCCGGCGCAAGTTAGAAGCATTAAAGTAAAAGCCTCTCTCTTTACTTTGTTTTCCTTTTAAAACCCTAGTTGATCCCACATAAAGCATATACATTATTGGAGACGTGGGCCCCCTTCTTTGTCTTGCCGTTTCTTTCTCGTGTGGTTAAATGGATGGCATCCGTTCACTCTAGCCAAAAAATAAAAGTTCAATCCTTGACCAGCAAGAATTCGGTTAAGAATTCCGATTCACCTCTCTCAATTCTGGTTGGGTCTCGTATAGGGAGTTAAACTCGAGACATAATTTAACACTTTAATTAATGAAAAATGAGTTGATATAGGTAAATCTTAATTTTAACGGTAGAAAACAGCCCAAGTGCCAAAACTTGACACGATGGGACTTAAGTACCAAAATTTTGAAAATGTATACTTAAGTGTCAAAATCGGAGTAAAATTGATAACTTAAGTGTCACTTAGGCCAAAAATCCGACCAAATTGCTAATGTGGTAATTTTCCGGCGAGATTGATGCAAAACGGCGTCGTTTTTTGCTCGACGTGTAAATAATTAATATAAAAATTAATTAAAATATTCTAAAAAAATTAAAAAACTTAAAAAAAAAAAAAAAAAGGGGGCGGCTAAGGGCTAGCCCTCGCCGCCGGGAAGGGCTGGCGATGGAGGGGAGGGTTGGCGGGGTCGCCGGCCCCAGTGGTGACCGGGCAAGGGCTCGCGAGCTCTCGTCGGATCGAGGCGAGGGCCGCGGCTGACTCGCCTCAGCCCTCGCCGCGATCCGGCAAGAGCTCACGAGCCCTCGCCGCCGCCCGGTCGGCGCGCGGGCCGGGGCTCGCGAGCCCCTCGCCGCCCGGCCGGGCGCGGCGCGGCCCTCGGCCGCAACCCCGCACCTTGGCCGATGCTCCCCCACCGTCGCTGGCCCTTCTCGGCGACGGTGGGGGCGGCGAGGCTCGCGAGCCCTCGCCCGGAGATCAGGGTGAGGGTCGCGACCCTCATGATTTGGGGGGGGGCTTGCAAGCCCGCCGTCGGTCGATTCCTAGGGGCCGGCAACCCTCCCCCTCACCCTCCGTCCGGCCCTTCCCCGACGACGGTGGCAAGGGCTCGGCCCTCAACCGCCCTCTTCACCACCCCCATTCTTTTTTTTATTATTTAATTTTAAGTTTTTTAATTTTTTAGAATATTTTAAAGAAATTTAAATTTAAATTTAATTTAATTAATTTTTATATTAATTATTTACACGTCGAGCAAAAACGACGTCGTTTTTACATTTTCTCGCCACATCGGCGTGCAAAACGACGCGTTTTGCACTAATCTCGCCGGAAAATTGCCACGTCAGCAATTTGGCCGGATTTTGGCCGGAGTGATATTTAAGTGATCCATTTTACTCCGATTTTGATACTTAAGTGTACCTTTTCAAAGTTTTTGCGCTTAAGTATCCCTTTATGTCAAGTTTTGGCACTCCAGGTGTCCCAAACTCTAATTTTAACCATCCTCTGGTTTTTCTTTTCCTCAGATCCTGCTAATGGAAAGATATTGGTCAGTTCACCCAAGATATCCATTTATGGCATCAGCGTGAGCAATCGAGAAAAAAACTACTTAGTCAATGGTCACTAAATATTTCTGTTTTTGTAGTTCAATCATGAATAAGAGGACCATTTCCCGTCATAAATTATTTTGTTAAGGGAAAATTTCAAATAAAGATCCGAAATAACTCATTTTCTCAAATAAAGACTTGAAGTAGATCTTATTTTCAAATAAGAGTCTGAAGTGATTATATTAGTTTCAAAAAAGGACCTAAAGTGGTTATATTTGTTTCAAATAAAGGCTAATCTCACCGGCTCATCAGCTAGCAAAAAATTCAGGATGACAAGAAGTATTTTTGTCAAAACATAATTTAAATTTAGATTAAATTAATTTTTTTGTCTAAAAATTAGATTTAAAAAAAATAGAGGCCTCCCCTCTAGCCGCCACCCCATTGCCGGTGGGGTGACGGCATTAGCCGGCGGCCCTCATGCGATTGGAGGCGAGGACTAACAAGCCCTCGCCAGAGGCAAGAAAGGGCAACGATCCTCTCCCAGATCTGGCCAAGGGTTGCCAACCCTTGCATAGGTGCCAGCGGCCCTCGCCCAGTGCCACCAGACCCTCTCCCACCTCTGGTGAGGGCCTCACCTTCGATTGGCAAGGGTCGCCGGCCCTCGACTAGGTGCCGGCAACCCCTCTGGCCATTACTGCCACCCCACGGCGATGGGGCGATGGCCATAGGCGGGAGGGACCCCTCCCTCCTGTCTCTATTCTTTCTTTAAAAAAATAATAATTTGTTTTATGGGAAAAAAAGGAAAAAAATCTAAAAAACAAAATTGCTCGTGTCAAATAGTGAGCTGAGACCATTCTTTAAGACATATATAACTACTTTAGGCTCTTATTTGAAACAAAATTTATTTTAGGCTCTTATTTGAGAAATTAATGACACTTCAAGTTTTATTTGAAACAATGTCAATTTAAAACACTTATTTGAGAAAATGAGAACATTTCCGGCCTTTATTAGAAATTTTTCTTTTAGTTAATTAGGAATTACATAATTTGATGCAGACGAATTTATATTTAAAATATATAATTGGATGAGATATATTTTGTTTCGAGGAATTTATTGTTTATTTTACTTAGGAAATATACCAAATGAGATGAAAAGGAAGAACATCTCTTTATATAAACCCAAACTCAAACTCGCCTCGTCACAAGTCTTCTCTCTCTCTCGGTAACCTGACGAAGTCTCTGCGGCGTGGCGTCATGTGCTATGTTTGCGGCGAGGTAGGACACTTAGCAAGGGATTGTGGCCCACGCGAGCTTAGTGGCAGTAGCAGCTGAGTTAGAAGGGATGTTTTAGCAGCGGCAAGAATGGCCACAAAGCAAGGATTGTCAGAAGCGTATGGTCATTTTAGTACCTCTGGAAGGACTAAAAAACCAGACCTTTAAATTCAAGTACATTAACATATATTTGAAAATATATGAATATATGTTTTAAAAAGTATTTTGATGTGATCAATTTAAGTTTTGAATTTTTAATTTACCTAGTTGAAAGAATCTTTCTATAAATTGATCTTTATAACTAAAACAAGAGGAAATTATCCAACAACCATTGCTATATCCCCAGGATTGAGTATCGGATCCAAGAACCCCGGACAAAATCAAAATGGAAACTTGACATCGACGGCTTCTCTCAAATCTGAACATAGGAACTTTGCTATGCGAAGATGGCAGGAGGGATGAAATGTCTTTAATGGATAGGAAGGAATCCATATGGGATTTTCATCGCTCAAAATATCATAATGAAAAATATCATGTAGTATATAGTTTTTTATAGCTGATTAGGAAGATTCCTCCAAGAGTCTTAAATAATGTACAAATTCCATGGAAAAAAGAAGAAGGGATTGGTTGGATTGATTGAGTTTTTGCCTGCACAGTAGTCCAGCCTCATAGATACAAGTTGTTTGCCCAAAAGAGGTAGATTGACAAGATTCCGTTTCAAGCTGAAGTAATGTGAAAGAGACGTATTAGCAAATTCATAAATAAGATAATCGACAAAATGGATCTTTCTCAATTAATAAATTTATTATGATAAATATAATCACGTATATTACGTTGTCAGAAATTTGTTGTACAAATTTTTGCTACGAAAGTGCTTTTTACTATAGTCCTCGAATCACAACGTCATTCATCCTTAATTACCTTTTTGTCACTAGTAGCTTATAAATCAGGAAGGTTTAATTGATGGAA